>JAVJIF010018069.1:0-90244 GCA_038442645.1 Agave tequilana | reverse complement strand
AGAGACGAAGGAGCTCGTGTATCGTAATACGAGCTGGGATATTAGCCAGCTGGGCCAATATGTCAAAACGAAAGGGCGTATCAAGCCCTGGGCCTGAAGGCTTCTCAGGACATGGTCGAACCGGACTTCCTTAGGCTTCTCTTTTCTCTTGGTCGGAATTGAAGCGGATGCAGGTACTTGTACTGACGTCGTTTGCTGTTGTGTCTCGTCAGTAGCTTTCTCATACTGTTTTAAGTATGATTTTTTGGATCGAGTACCCGTCGGCTGAGGTACATCGGCCTGCGTTGTGCAAGCATGCTTTCTCCTTCAGAATCACTGAGGGAAGCTGACGTAGATTGTCATCGTCCGGCAGGAGGGAGATGACATTGCAAGATTTTTCCTTCGACTTGGACTCTTTGAATCCCACTGTAAGTCTTGGACAAGGTCTGGGTGTATCCACATGACTTCTCCTGTCTCCAATGTTAAGGGAACAAGACCTCTATTATCCTGAGTTTAGCCGCAGGATGTTTGACTTCCAGCCGTGGCACAGGGACTGGATAGGTCCCGTCAGGAACTGTGACCTTTGGGGTTTTGTCGAACTCGAGGGTCACCATGTTAGCACTGACTTTCTTCTGCTTTGACTTTAGCGTTAGGACTCCGGCGTCGACCAAGGCTTGAATTCTATCTTTGAGGACATAGCACTTGTCGGTAGGATGGTGAATCATCCTGTGATAGAGACAGTATTTGGGGTCGTTTGTGCGTCCTATCTCATTGGGACGCCGAGCATCTGGCAGCTTCATTTTATTCCCTTTGTGAAGCAAATGGAATATTGTGACCACCTGATCGTCTCTGAAGGAGTACTGTTTTGGAGGAACTTAGACTCCTGATTATTGAAGCCGCTCTTCTTGGCTTTCGACTGCACGTCCCCGGACAATTCTACGGACATAGTCTCTTTCCCTTGGCTTGAGAAGACTGCGCCATGTCGCTACGTCTTTATTGTTCATACCCCATTTGCCTTTGGGGGCGGATGGTTCGAACTTTTTAGCCGACTTTTCAGCTATCTCAGCTTGTTCGACCAATTCCTTCCAGGTGTGGGCTTTGACAGGCCCCATGCGAACTTCTACCTGGTCCAAGAAGTTGTGCCTGCATGTCTGTAAGAGCATGGGTAATGGCATCCCTGCTGGGCACATCAAAGACAGATTTCTGAACCGCTTAATGTAGTCACGGACAGATTCGCCTTTCTTTTGCACGGTGGAGAGGAGCTTGTCCATGGTTACCTCGGTATCGTCCTCATAGAAACGAGAAAGGAATCGGGTTTCCAGGTCGATCCAAGAATTGACAGAGCCCGGAGGGAGACTTCAGAACCAGTCAAATGCTACCCTTTAAGGTGCCAATGAACAGCCTAGCCATGATAGCATAATTGTTTATAACATTACCAGTCTAAGACCGGAAATAGTAGATGTGCTGATTTGGTGAAACTTTTACCATCATACGTATGCAACGTTGGTGGTTTGAACTTTGGTAGGTATGGCACTGAATCCCACTCCAATGGGTAAGGACGGACTGCCCCTACTTTCTTTAATTTATCCCTCTGAGTTAGGGATGCAATTTAAGCTTGGAGGCCCTTAAGGACTTCAGCGTCTAAAGAAGAACCCTCCTTGGATTTCTCCGCCTTTGGCTGATCATTGCTAAAATGTTCCTCCTCATCATGATTGCTCCTGGCATCATTGTCATTGCGATTGTTGAGGAGTTGAGCAAGCATCTGTTGAATGTTGTCCAGAGCTTCTTGTTGGGTCTTGGAAGTTTGCTCCTGAGCTTCCAAATGCCGACGGAGGTCGTCGTTAACATTATCAGCCATGTTGACTGATGCTCTGTCTGTTCGCACTGAGCTAACTGTCGCTGAAGAGGCGTACCCACTGTCTTCATCTTCTTCATCCGATGGTTGGAGTGCTCTCCTGGGCTCCAGCGAGGCTAGGGCCGTTGAGGAAGAAGGCTGTTCATAACTGTAGGGTATCACCACCCTAGATCTGGTGTTCCGAAAAATACCTTCTCATGCACCAAGACTTCGCCTAAGCCTGGGCTGTAATCTGGATCTGGGGAGCTGTAGGGGTGTCGTCAGATGTTTGTCTTCCCCTGCGTAACTCTCGTCCTCTCCGGTCATGTTGACGGATGCAGGGGTAGATCTCGCGAGATGCTTCTTTTATGATGTTTCACCGGGGCCCGTACCGATAGTCGATCAAAAACTGATCGTCGTCGTGGAGGAGTGGCGGAGATTGGTCCCAGCAGGCAATGGACCGAGTGGACTGTCACCAATGACATCCCACTTGTTGACAACAGGAGGAAGAGGTTTGTTTATTTGCCAATAATTCCTGCAGATCAGACCCACTTGGGCCTAAACAATCAGCACAGAGGCTCTTTTGGATCGCACATAGGACGATGTCCTGCTCCTTTTATCCCTGTAGAAGAGATTAGCACTGAATAGTGCTTCGGTTCTAGCTTCGCCACCAGGCGCGAGCTTAGCGCTTGACGAACCAGAGGGCGGAGCACGCTATGGTGCTTTACCGCTATGCTGCTGCGAAGGCAATTAGCCTCAGATGGTACTTTGCTCTAGCTTCGCGATCATGAACCCTGCGCGTACGCTGTGGTACAGTAGCTTCGTCATGAGAACGAGGCCGGCGCGAGGCATTGCTGCTCTTGAATTGGGCGACGGTATGATTGCCGTTGTGACTTCGCGGCTGGCAGCATTGTTGGAGCAGACAGGCATCTTGCCTTTTTCTTCGCGAGAGAGACGCGGTTTTGGCGTAGCTACGCTGGAGGCTTTGCCCAGAGACTTCTGTTTAGGCCTCCACATCCGCTTTGGCAGAGGATACTTAGGTTCGCAAGGAACCTGATTAGCCACCTGCGAGGCTGAAGGGTGTTGGCAGAATTCTGCTTCTGGTTCCTACTTTGAAACCTTGGTCATGGAGACCTTTCTATGCTTCCGTGCTCGAAGCATTAGACCACCCCCAGAGAGGACTTCTTCAAATCTTCCTTGGTCGAATTGAACGACTAGGTTCTCGAAAGTGAAGGACTTGGACTGCGGGCGTGCTTCCTTGTTGCGCCAGAGAACCGCAGTAGGTTCGCAGAGAACCTTTTCTGTCTCCGCAGAGACTTTCCTTGAAGATTTAGCCAGAAAGGCTCTGGCTGCACCGGCTTTTCTGAATTCAGAGTTAGACCCGAAGGTCTGTTCGTTGCATTGCGACACTTGATTCTCGGCAGTGGAGAATTTCTTCCCCAGCGGAGTCGCCATCTTGTTTTCCATTGATTTGCAAAGGGGGGAACTTACAATAAAAGAGTTGAGGAGCTAAATTACAAGTATTCTTAAAAAGATTACAAGTAGATCTCCTCAGAGATTCTGGAGAAGTGTGCCGATAGGAGTCTGGTCAGCGCGCGACCACTTTGTCCCTTTGACGATGCGAGCGATGAGATTCCCTTCTCGCCTGGTTCGGGGAATCAGAGAACAGAAGGTTGGTAGAACCCTCTTGCTACTTCTCAAAACCGCCTTCACCTAGGAATTCCTTCTCGCCTGGTTCCGAAAATTCCTTGAGAAGAAGGTATTAGGGTATCAGCACCCTGAATAGAGAAGCAATTCTCTAAAATTCTCTGAATTCTTGTGCGCACGGTGCGTCGTGAAGAAGTCTCTGCTTGTGGAGTCCTCTCTCTCTCTTTCAGAAGTCGTTCTCTCTTGCGCCTGTACGTGATCTCTACTTCTGGAGCTCTCTTCCTTGTGCCCCTGGTGGGCTATTTATAGGGAGAGCAAGGGTATAATCGTCCCTTGAAAATATGGAAATAGATTGAATCAAATCTGTTTAAATCTGGAAAGTAGCCTTGCTGCGAGGCTAGGATCAGCTTCTGCGAAGCTAGAAATGGCAGGTCGGTTGATTCTCTTGATCTGTTTTGATCCTTTCCATATCGTTGGAGGATTTCCCCTGATCTTCTTACTCGTTTTAGAAGAGTCAAGAGATTGTGGCAATCAACTGCCAAATTTGATCTCAGATTTGATCTTAATTGGATTTGATCTCAATCCCGATTAGGTCTGATCTCATCTGGAGATTTGATTGGTCAAAGGTTGACCATAGCAGACCAGCAGCGGTACCCGCTTTGAACTCACAGCGGAGCTGGAGGCAGTATCTGGCAAAGTCAGAAGAAGGCTTCTTCGGCGGAGCTAGATGTCATCTGTTGCGAAGCTACCATATACCCTTTCTGCGCAGTTGCATGTGGCTTCAGGCGAAGCTATGAGTTAACTTCTTGGCGGAGCTTTGAATGGCTTCAAGGCGAAGTTGGATGATCTTAGCCTCTCAGGCGAGGCTATCCCTTTGGGCTCATGTAATGCTAAGTGCTAGCATCTTAGACATGCTGAGGTCTGTTCAGAGACAATCCGGGCTCACTGTCTGCTTGCTGGATCAGTGGAGTCCAGGTTGCTTCCTTGTCCCTCGGAGATGGGTGAAAACTGGTCGTCAGCTTGTCCGTCACTTGTCTTTTGTAAATGTCAACAAGTTTAGACATTGTTCAGGCCAGTAAGAATCTTGTCTTTTTTAAGTGTCAACAACTAAAACTAAGAGTTTAAATGGAAACCGTTTTGTTTTGTATTGGTTGACGATTTTTCTCGTTTTACATGGGTTTTCTTTTTGGAACATAAAGATCAAGCTTTTTCGCATTTTAATGTTTTTAGAAAAAGGGTTAAAAAAGAAAAAGATTTTTCAATTTTGCGCATAAGAAGTGATAGAGGTGGTGAATTTATTAACCATTATTTTATCACTTATTGTGATGAAAATGGAATTAGGCATGAATTATCTTGTCCTAGAACTCCACAACAAAATGGAGTCGTTGAAAGAAAGAATAGTACACTTCAACAAATGGATAGGATAATGATTAGTGATACGGACTCCCTCAATATTATGTGCCGAGGCCGTAAACACTTCATGTTACATATCAAATAGAATTTATTTTTGTAAAAATACTTTCAAAACTTCTTTTAAAATTTACTATTTGAGAAAGCATAATATTTCTTACTTTAGAGTTTTTGGATGCAAATGTTTTATTTTAAATACCAAAGATAACTTAGGTAAATTTGATGCTAAATCTTTTAAAGCTATTTTTGTTGATTATTCTAACACTAGTAAGACTTATAGTTACTTCAATAAATCCACTTTGACAATTGAAGAAATGCATGTTAAGTTTGAAGAATCTAATACTTTTGTTAAGAATGTTATAGAGATTGATTTTTTAGGTGAAGACATGGAGAAAGTAACTTTGACGGACTCACCTATCTAAGAAGATAAGCCAAAGCTTTATAAACAAGATGAAGTTCAAGAGGTTGAAGTGGCACCAACACTGCCACTTCCAAAAGATTGGAGATTCGCTACAAGTTAACCCAAGAAACTCATCATAGATGATGTATCAAAGGGGGTAACTACTCGCTCCAAACTCCATGATTTTTGTGGTCATTTTGCTTTTATTTCCATATTGAACCAAAGAACATCCTCGAAGCGAGGGCGACTCATATTGGTTGCTTGCAATGCAAGAAAAGCTTAATCAATTTGAGCGCAACCAAGTTTGGCACCTTATTCCTAGACCCCATGATAAACCAACAATTGGTACCAAATGGATTTTTAGGAACAAGTTGGATGAGTCGGGTAATGTTGTTAGGAATAAAGCTAGGTTAGTGGCCCAAGGTTATACCCAAATTGAAGGTATTGATTTTGAGGAAACCTTTGCACCCGTAGCATGGCTTGAAGCCATACGGATTAGACTTGCCTTTGCTTCTTATAAAGATTTCAAAATTTTCAAATGGATGTCAAACAAGCGCAAATTTAAATGATTTTATTGAAGAGGAAGTGTATGTTGAACAACCTACCGGGTTTGTTGATCCTACACATCCGGATTTATTTTCAAAATTAGACAAAGTTTTATATGGTTTAAAATAAGCTCCTAGAGCTTGGTATGAAAGACTTTAACATTTCTTATTTCAAATGGTTTTGTAAAAGGTAAAATAGATATCACTTTGTTTACAAAACATATAAATAGTGATATTCTTATTGTTCAAATTTATGTTGATGATATTATATTTGGATCTACTAATAAAAAGCTTTGCAAAGATTTTGAATCATGCATGAAGAATGAGTTTGAGATGTCTATGGTGGGTGAGCTAAATTGGACTCCAAATCAAGTAAAGGAGTGATGGGATTTTTATAAATCAAGCCAAGTACACAAGGGAACTCATCAAGAAATTTGGACTTGAAGGGGCAAAGATGAGCAAAACTCCCATGGCTACCACAACAAAACTTGATAAGAATGAATAAGGTATAAATTATAGACATTAAACTTTATAGAAGTATGATTGGTAGATTACTTTATTTAATGGCTAGTAGGCCGAATATCATGTTTAGTGTATGCCTATGTGCCAGATTTCAATCTTGTCCTAAAGAGTCCCACCTGATTGCGGTAAAACGCATTATTAGATATCTAAGGGCACTATTGGAATGGGCTTGTTGTAAGTACACCTAGAGGGGCAGTGAATAGGTGTATGGATAATCTAATGACAAATAATGCAGAATTAAAAATAAATTGTAACACACTTAGTGTAACCAAAGAGTGTAGCCGAATTCTCGGTGAAGAATTCTGGACTATCTCCTCTAAATTTCTCTAAATAAGAGTTGAGGTGCTATATAAAACTCTCTTAGTTGAACACAAGTATGGGCACACACAAGCAATACGAAGCATATATATGATATGGACAATATGATGCAATGCAAGATAAATAAGAGAGAGAGTTTAGAGATAGTGGATCAAACGTAAACACCAAGATATGTTTCGAGGTTCGAGCCACTGCTCTACGTCCCCGCCTTCACACAGAAGGATTTTCACTATATCGTCCACACAGGACTTCCCATAAAGGGAACCTCCACTGAGAATTTAGGTAATACAAATTAGGAGTACACAACTCCTCTCTCCAACAAATACAACCTCTACAAAGAGGCAAGGCACAACAACTATCACCTCTACACTTAGAGGATGAGCACTTAGCCAAAACAACAATCAACCTCTCACTACAGGGATAAGGCACTAAGCCATAACTCCACAACAATCACCTCTACACTAGAGGGATACCAACAACCAACACAACCTCCACAATCACCTCTCACTAGAGGGATATCACAAAGTAAAGAAGGTGTAGAACTCTTGGTGATATCAACAACCACAAACCAATTTTCCTTACAAAACAAGATCCTAATAGATAGAATAAATATGATAGCTCAAGTGTGAGAATATGAAGAGTTTGGAAATCAAAATACAAAGAAAAATTCTAGGGAAAAACTCTAAATTGAAATATAAATGAAGATCAAAACAACTCCCAAAGACTTCTTCTTTCTTGATTTTTCCAACCCTTTAAAAACAAATAAAGATAAAATCTTTAAACCCAAAACTCTTTTAAAAACTTGTTGTTAAACACTTAAGAAGATGAAAATTTTTGCTCTTGAAAAACTTGTTTGAAATAGCCCAAAGAAGTGGGTATATATGGCCCAAAATCAAATCTGCCTGTTGGTAGCAGCAAAGGGCAATTTTGCCCTTCCGGTCGACCGGCCAACGATCATTTTTATGAGTGTTGAGCCACCGGTCGATCAGCCGGTCAACCGGGACCTGAAAACAGAGAGCAGAGCTCTCTGCCGATCGATCGGGCGGTCGACCGGGGCCATTTCCAGAGAGCAGAAGCTCTCTGGCGGTCGACCGACCCGGTCGACCGGCCTTCCCGTCAAAACAGCCGTGCACATCTGTGCACGTCGGTCGACCGGACCGGTCGACCGACTTCTGCCTCGGTCGACCGTCTGGTCGACCGGCAGAAGGCTAGGTCAGCTTGTTTTAGGGATTAAAAACTTGGCTTTTTGCATTCTAAAAAATCCCATAAAATACACATAAATTCAACAAAAATAAGTTCTTATTAGATCTTTGAAATACAAATATGTGTGACTAAAATTCACACATATTATAAACAATTTGAACCATTTTTGTGATATTAAAATTTTGCTTTAAAACAAAATTCGGTATTTCCAAACTTAGATTTTTGAAATGAAAAACTGTTTTCTCCAAAACTCATGTAAATACAAAAACATGATATTGAAAATTTTTTGAATCATATTGTATATGGATAGAATCCAATATACATATAAAGATTTACTATCTTATTTTTGACATGAAATCCAATATAGGTTAAACCGAAAACCAAAAACTAATAAACTAAAAACTTGTGTGTGTGTGAACTTGAGCATATCAACACTATCTAATTTTTACACAAGATCTAAACAAACTAAACTAAACACAAACGAAATCTTCTTGTTTCCAAGCCGACTCGATCCAAACGCGATCCAATGAGCTTTACTCCAACCGAGTACTAGATACGATCTTGACGCTCGAGCTCTTGAATCAACACGTGAAAGCTCCAAAACTCCTTTGTTGAAGCTAATCACCTACTAATAACTTGATCAAATATCTGAAACTAAATCTCACAAGATTATTAGTAAACTATAACTACATGAGTTAATCATTATCAAAACTAAAGTGATGGGCCTTTGGGCCAACACTTGTGGTATCCAAAGACCGGACAATTTTCATGACGAGTTTTTCTGATGCTGACTATGCCGGTTGTAGAGTGGATAGGAAGAGTACAAGTAGAACTTGTCAGTTTCTAGGAAATTGTCTTATTTCATGCTCTTCGAAGAAACAAAAATATGTAACCCTCTCAACCACCGAGGCGGAGTATGTTGTAGTCGGGACTTGTTGTGCACAAGTCCTTTGGATGAAACATACTCTCCTTGACTATAATTTGCATTATGATCATAGTAAGATATTTTGTGATAATACTAGTACATTCATAGGACTAAAAATACAAATCAACATAGTAAGACAAAGTACATAGAAATTCGATATCACTTTTTTAGAGATCACTATGAGAAAGGTGATATTGAAATTGATTATGTTTCAACTGATTTTTAACTAGCAGATATTTTTACTAAGCCATATGATTTTAACAGATTCTCTTTCATTTGTAGAGAACTAAATAGTTGTATTGTTAATTCATGAGTTTTTCTTCTGATAAAATCTACATATGTTTTAATTTTTGGTTGTCTTTGCTTACCCTTTTTGATGCATGACAAAGGAGGAAGAAGTATTTATGAGTGTTTATTGGTATTTGTTTGATTATGCTCTTATACAATGCCTTTATCATATAACTTGTTGATATCTTGTACTTGATAGCTAGCATAACTTAAGGGGGAGTTTTTACAAAGCTCTTTCCTAGATTTCTTTTAAATAGCTCATTTGTTTTGTCATCATTAAAAAGGGGGAGATTGTTCGCCTAAAGGTTACAATCTCCGGTTTTGTGTTTGATATAACAAAGCATATGAAGTTATTTGGTACTAATCAAGTTCAAGAGTGTATTTCAGGGTTCAAAAAGATCTAAAAGGGTCCAAGAAGATCTAATAGATTTCTTCCTCTAAAGGAAGGTGTTGATGGCTCAAGGGTACTCAAGAACGGGATTATACCTCAAAGCACTCAGTGTCGCTCAAGCATCACTATTAGAGAAGCCTGCTTGAAGATTCTTGTAGTTGATTAGAACCTTGTAAGCAACTAGTTTGTTCAAGAGTAGATATAGATTTGAGGCTCCAAGATATATACAAACAAAAGTACACGTTTTCAAAAGTATGGTTTTGACATGTTTGATACTTGTTCCATATTTTCTTAGAAATTTCTATCTCAATTTAGAACTTGTATCTCATTGCTATTCATGTCTTCTCTCTTCCAAAATTTAAACAAAAATTATTTGAAAATTTTCTTTATCTTCAAAAAATACCTTGACCCAGTTTTTGGCCTAAGTCGGTCGACCGGTGCGGTCGACCATGCCTATTGCAGGCTAGAACGGTCGACCGCATGGTCGACTGAACCTCTGGCAATTGGGGTCTGCATGTTGTGCACATTCCCGGTTGACCGACCAGTCGACCAGGAACCTATTGCGGTTGATCGGGCAGTCGACCGACTGTAACTAGTTTGGTCTCGGTTAAACACGGTCGACCGACTGGTCGACCGAGATCCAACAGTCAAATTTTTTTTTTGAATGGCCGGTCGACCGACAGACTGCCAGATTAGCAATAATATCCTAGCTCTTTTAAATCTGTTTCTAAACATATTTCTTTTAAAACGTAGAAAGTTGAATTTCTAGGGCCAATTTCTTCCTTTTTAGGTCTGGTAAAACTATTCTAAAAATGCTTTTCTAAAACCTATATAAAGGGTCATTGGGATTGAATATTTCATAACAACAAATTCTATTGAAAATCTAGTTTTTGCTTTCAAAGAGAAAAAGTTTCAAGTTTTCTTTTGTGCTCTAATTTTTAAAGTTAATTGAGTTTTTCGGCTCTTAAAATCTCTCTTTTCTGATTTTCACTCTCACTTACATCCTTGAGCTTCAAGTTTATATTTTACTCTAAAGGGTTTTTGTAAGAGAGTTGCAAAGAGAGTGTTTGTGATCTCTTGATCACCCAGAACTTGTTATCTCAATTGGCTTTGTGCCTCTGGTGTAGAGGATTAAGTTGGGAAATTGTGTACTCCGAGTGGTTGTAATTCCTTGTTGGAAGGTCCCTTTGTGGAGGATCCAATAGTGGATAGTGAAATCCTTCACGGTGGTGAAGGAAGAGACGTAGAGTTGTGGCTCGAACCTCGGAAGAAATCTTTTTGTTTGCGATTACTTTATTATCTCTATTTACTGTTTATCATTCATTTATTTTTCTCGATAAATAATCATCTCAACAAGATAGCAATTGAGCACCTCAACTCTTATTTATAGGAATCACAAGGAGAAGTTCAGAGCCCTTCACGGGGAATCCGGCTCCAAGTCTTATTTTGAGTGATCAGTTGTGTTATTTCATATTATATTGTCTAATATTTTTTTTTTTTAACTATACACCTACTCACCCCCCTCTAGGTGTAATTTCAAGTAAAATCGGATTTTTTAGGAACCGCGTGGACTGGGTTGACCCATTGACTATCAAAAATGGGATAAATTATCCCATTATCTAAGAGTTTTACTATTTCAGCTCAAACGACCTCTTGCATAATAGGGTTTAACCTACGCTGTGGGTCCCTCTTTGATTTCGTCTCTTCATTTAGATGCATTCAATGTTGAGCTATAGCTGGACTCATTCCCTTTATGTCGGTCATCGTTCAACCAATGCTTCCCTATGTTTCCTAAGGATTGTCATAAGGTTCTCTTCTTTCCTGTTAGTCAAGTTGGATGCAATTATGACTAGTTGAGTCTCTTGTTCACCTAAGTAGGCGTACTTGAGATGTTTGGGTAAGGCTAAAATCTCTAAGGAAGGAGATGACTCAATAGATGGACGAGTCAAGCTTGTTGGCTCCAGATCTAATAAACTTGGGCTCAATGCCCACTCAATAGTAGTAATTGACTATCTCATCAAGTTTGAAATCCTCGGATTCTAACTCGACATCACACTCGGCTTCTAGTTTTATCTCCTCACTATGCTCACTTGTCATATCCTCAATAAGGTTTACCTCAAAAGGTGGATCATTCATATCATAGGGCTATTTTTCTAAGTTTAAAACATTGACTTCTTTAGTCATGTCTCCAAAAGTCAAACTCATAGATCCATTTTTACAATTTATAATTGCATTTGCAGTTGCTAGAAACGGGGTCCTAAGATGACGAGAGTTTAAGACCTAGAATTAGAGACTGGTTGGGTCTCTAGGATAATAAAGTCTACTGGGTAGATGAATTCTCCTATTCTAGTATGGATGCCGATTATTTCTCTTTTGGGACTTTGACTGACCAGTCAGCTAATTGGATCGTGACTTGAGTTGGGCTAAGCTCTCCTAACCCAAGTTGTTGGGTACACTGAGAATGTGAGTAAGTTGATACTTGCTCCCAAATCAAGTAGTGCTCGGTTAATTTTACAATTACCTATTGTGCAAGAGATTGTGGGACAACCAGGATCCTTACACTTGACCGAGATTTGATTGGACAATAGCTCACTAATGTCAGTGGTTAGAAAAATCTTCTTAGGCATATTGATCTTTTTTTCTTAGTGCACATGTCCTTAAGGAATTTGGCATAATGAGAGACTTTTGGATTGCATCAAGAAGAGGTAAGTTAATCTTTACTTGATTAAAGATTTCAAGTATTTTTTTCATTTGTGCATTATTATTACTCCTAAGCCTATTCGAAAATTGGATTATAGGCTTATGCACTTGTTCGGCTGACTTATCTTCAGAAGTGGGTGGAGTGGAACTAGAAGGAGTAGATATTTGAGTTGGATCCAGTGGTGATTATCGTCTTGTTTTCTCGACCGCAACGTATCAACCACATTATATTGGTTCATTGGATTCTCTTGAGCCCCATGAGCTTGACTAGTTTTAGGGTTTGTTACCGGTTAACTAGGCAAAATCCCTTTAGGCCTTTCACTTATGAAACTAACTAACTGACTCATTTGACCCTCTAATCTAGATATGACTTGTCCCGTATTCTACATGAAAGATGTCAAAATTTTCTCCAAATCGGTAGATCTTTTGTCGGCAGTGGGACTTTGGAAGGAAGGTTGTGGAGCTTGGTTAGGAAAATTGTGTTGATAATGAGGTGGTTGAAAATTGTTGGAGAAATTGGGCCTAGGATAATCGTTGGTGTTTTAGGTCCATGAGAAATTTAGATGATTTCTCCAATTGGGATTGTACGTTTGTGAATATGGATTGTTGGTGGGCCATGGAATGCTGCATTCATATGTTTGGCCAACATTTGATGAGCTATGAACACGGGACACTCTTCGAACACATGGTTCATAACTGGACAGTAAGTGTAACCCGCAAATGGTATTGGGCTGACTTGATTTATAGAAACATGATCCTTAGTTTCTAAGACCTTTAGCCATGATTGACAAAGAAGAAAAACAATTTACATAACAAGAAGGTGCCTTGATTGACAAAGAAAAAAACATTGCAGAATTAAACCACAATCCTCTCATTTCTTTTTAATGCTAAATGGGGAAAGAAAACTTTACCCTGCATGATAGATTCTTGAGTTACATTAGTCTTTATATTGGAGTCAGGTTTGCAATTTTAGGTCCATGAATTTATGCATGAAAAAATAAATTAAAGTGAAAAAGCTGAAAGCTCGTGATTCTTTCTGTATTATATAAGATATAAAGTTAGAGGTCAAACAACCAAGAAAGAAAGAAAAAGCAATCTGAACTTGTATTTAAAATCAGTAGAAGCATAAGCATGAATACTAATCAAAATCCAAGCACAAATGCATAACATTCATAAATACGTCTATCATAATTTCCTTTGGGATAAAAAAGATGCCATCCTAATGTATTATAAGATGACAGGAAGTTTTTGAACTTTTCAAGTTCGAAAATATTTAGAACTCACTAAACTTTGAAATTACAAAGTATTACAAGTACCACATGCAATAATCTTCGCATTCTTGTATCTCATTGAGATTAAAGACGCAATCAGAGGCTGATTGAGGAGAATTCTGCTTGTTTTCTTCCTTAACATTATCTGAGGATGATTCACTGAGAACTTTCTTCCCATTGTCTTCATTGACAATTGTGTCTTCCACAGTATTTATTGAGGATGATCCAATCACTTTACTACCATTTCTTTTAACAATCAAAGATTGATCAGTTTCTTCCAGAGTATTTGTCGAGGATGATTTGCCAAGACCGTTTAACTGTATCTTCCTTCACAGTTTCTGATGACGAACCGTCTGAGTTTTTATCTTTGCCAGGATCTGGGTTTTTTTCAGTGTTTGATCACCGCCTTCGCCTTGCTTGGGTTTGCCTTTGCGGTGACTGGTGGTGTGGCCACCGAGTGCTTGGTGTACCTTGTTTCCATTAGTCGGGCCTAGTCCATTTGAGTGTTCTAACTTGATCCTCTTGAAATTATTTGATTCCTCACTGGATGTTGTAGCACACTTCTCTTTTTCTTGACTACTTGAAGTCCTTGCATTGTCGTTATGACCGCCTGCCAATTCCAGTAGTATTCTCAATTGAATTTCCAATCAAAGTAGTGCTCTCCTTTGCCTGAGAACCTGTAATCCCACAACTTCTTCATTATGGCGCAGCCTGATCTGTAAAGCTCTTGACCTCATGCATATTCGAGGCCGCGACAGTTCCATAATTGCCTCCAATCTGCAGTCTAGTTTCAGGTTTCTCTGATCCAAAATTCAGATTTATCGAGTCCTCATGTGTGTTCTGGTTCCTATCTGACACCTCTCTGACAAAAAAACTTCAGCACATTCCATTACTTCCTTATCTTGCGGATCAAAAGGATGGTTTCTATTTCGTCCTCTTTTTCCAGTTATTTTCCACTTCAAGTGTGATGATATGATGGCCTCGGATGAGACAACGTTTGGTTACTATTGCTGCAGAATTCATTCTTGACATTCAGTACTGATCAAACTGAATGCAATCTCATGTGTCCAAAAAGAGCCTTATCAGAATGGAAGTTCACTGGCCTATTTGCGCTCTCAATGTTCTCCATACTATCAGCATGGATATCAAATTCTTTAGATTCAGAAGCGATGAGTTCTCGACGAGCTCTTGAGTACAAGAAAGAGAATCGGTATATGCCTCTTCTTCCTCCTCACTAATGTCAACGAGGTTTACTTCCATTTCAACTGACTTGTTTGCCGATTCATTGATTGCAATAACTGGTTCACATTCATGTCTTGATGATCCTGATGCTTTGCTTTGTTCATCATTTGGAGGAGGAAGCCTAGTCGATTCTTCACACTTGCCAGCATTTACGGGTTTTATTCTACTTCGGACAGGCATTTTTGTAGACTCTTTGCTGCTTGAGATGGGTACATCTTTTAATCAAGGAGGCCGTTTGTTTCGCGTAAAACTCCGTAATTCGTAAATGACTTACTACCCAGTTACAACTACGGCGTTTGTTTGCACCGTAATTCGTAAAAGACTTACGTAACTCAACTAACACTCACTTGCAACCCAATTACCACTCACTTACAGCCCAGTTACAGTTAATTTTGTGGTCATACAAATTTGTAATATTTTTTATATTAATATTAAAATTTTTTAATATTTAACTTTTTTAATATTTATTTGCAGTATTAAAACTTTTAAAATCACCAAATAGTTAATTTTGTGATCAACATTTTCACTTACGACTTATACATTACGACAACCAAACACCTAAAGTACAATACACTTTCCCACTTTACAATTTTATATTACCAACCAAACACAGTAAAATTTACATACATGTAACTCATTTACAATTGTAAAAGACTTTACCAATTATAACTACGAATTACGGCCAGTTACGACTACCAAACATGTCTTGAGATCTGTTCTTGTTCAGATTTTGACAGTTTATAATTTGTATCGTGCATTTCAAGCTGATGCACCATCAAATAGAAATTTGAAAACAAATAACCGATAAAATGTGAGAATTTATTACATACTAATACTGAAAGAAAATATTATTTCCAAAATATTATCAACTGCCTGAAGATAAACATGTTAAGATACAGAAATTAAAACCCACAAAAGTTTGTTAGACTTTACAGTCGTGAAGATAATTGTGTCCTATTTGGTCCCCTACAATCTGCATCACTTGCAGACTCTAAAATCATACAAACTGGGTGAGGTTTGGATCTATCAAAGTAATAATTAATATTTTGCAACACGATGAAAGTATTGTAATTCTGTATCTATTTCATCTATATAAAGGAGAAGCTATGCACATCTAGAGTTAAACCATCAAGCCGTCTACTTTATTCAAAGCTAACATGGTATCAGAGTCATTTCTCTGAAATTCTTTCCGCCATTAAAATTTTCTTTCATTGATTGTCTCTCTCACACCGTCCTCAAGCCGTCACTGGGCCGCGTTCATTGTAGCATGACCCTAGCACCGGGACACTTTCTGCTTGCGCATCTTAAGGTTTTCTAATTCAAGCTCTCGTCATCTTCGGCCTATCTCCTCTAGTCTTGTCACGCCCCGCTTCCTAAAATATGTGGAAACGGAGTCGCAACGAAGATCGGCGACACATGTCGCAAAGAAAATACCTCATGTATACTCTCTAAGCCTAAAGTAACCTGAATAAGTTATAAATCTAAACCATAAAATCAACGATCACTGCAATAATACATATAATGACTACATATGATCTCAGATAAAAAAGGATGGAATGGAAGCTAAGTGTGATACACAGGAATCAAGGAATAATAATAGAAATAAAGAAAGGTAAGAATACCAGAATCAAAAAGAGAGAAGCTCCAGCTCCTCGCGAAGCGTACGATCACATAAACACCTGAACAATATAAAAAAGATGTCCAATACCCTGGACATGCGAATCCAGGGTCGTCAGATGCGACCTAATGAGTGTGTATGTAAAGAGGAAGGTGTTCGTGCATAATAACAATGTAAGGAATAACAATATGATAATGAATAAAAATAACAAAAATAATCAATATCAAGAATAAAGCGGATATCATGATAAAAGAAAATAAGTAATGTCAAGATATGTAACCTAGCATATGGCACTAATCTGGTATACAGTCTGGTCATGTGTACAATCATATATCTATCATAGTTATATATACGTACAGATGGGTGATCACGGTCAGTCGCAATATATTAACAGTTTATCATTATTAATTATGTCAACGAACACTAATTGCCACATGTAATAGGCGCATCCCATACTATGCCTACCACACATGCCAATTGAGGTCCTTAGTTATTGAAACTGATCGGTTGGAGACATTGTCTGTATTTTAGGTGGGTCCCGTGCATACCCGGGACCACAGCCCAGACCCCTGGCGCTGAACCGGACCGACCGTAAAGTAGTCAGGAACATGTATAATAGGAACAAGAACAGGATGGGGTGTCAGTCACCCCACGGGAACCCTGCAGTGGAACCCTCGTTCGGCTGCGCAACCTAAATCCTAGGTCCACCCAAAATACAGACGATGTCTCCTCCATCAATCTCCTCAATCCCAGTGTAAGTTGTTTAATGTCATGTTATTAGTTTATCAAGATTACTTTATGTGCATGTTACTTGAATCACTGGGATAACTCGGTGATAGTCATGGTAACAATATCAACATGTGTAATCAGAATACCGGTATAACAGGAATATATAATATCAGTGAACAGGATACCGGTATAACAGGAATATGTAACAAGTATAACATGAGGGTGTTGTTACCGTGTAACAATATTTTTCCAGCAGTTAATGATAACATGGATATGATAGTTATCAGGTAGATACCAAGTATAATCAGTCAAGCTTCTCAGGTAAATCAAGATATTCAGAATGAGTAATGACCTACTGTCATGAATAGAATAATCCAGACAAAGTATATAATCAATTCAGATCCTCAAATTCATGGACATATATCCACCTTCTAAATCACCAATGAGTAAAGTTAATCAATAGCTTCCATAAAAATCCAAACATGTAATATAGTCACTAATATCAATGAAATCACTCTCATAATAACTCTATCTCCAATAACTGAAGTAGTCAAGATCAAATCACGAATATCCAACTAAACTCTCACTTGTTTTATCATCAATAAGAATAATCAAATCTACTGATAATGTCACTTAGAGATCAACTCGTATAACTACCATCATGAACCAGTAAAATCCAAGATCCAAATATAACTATAGTTTAACTTATGTCACCAATAGTTTCAATCCCAATCAAGATAATAACTAAGGAGTGAGACATCCTCAAGCTACATGAAATCTAGAAAGCCTCTATACTCAAACCTCGATATCAATAAACATCATTACTCAGATGATTTATCGGTGAATATATCTAAATAAAATACTTGCAACTAGTAATCCAAATAAGTATTATGTAATTGATCAAAATCAAGGTAAGGCATCCATGTAAACCTCAAGTTGAACTCTAGGTCCATATATAAATCCCAGCATCAAGATAAATCAATTTTAAGGTAATATCTTATTTAATTCACCTTTATTGTCTAAATGAATTCTCGTCTGAAGTATCATTATTTAAATGTCCAATAAATACCTCAAATAAGTCTGCAAATATGAATCAGGCCAATCTCCAGATCAATCCAAGTTACAGTCTAAGGTGTACGACAACTAGCCTATAATCAAAAGTAATGATCCTCCACACATGTAATGCTATTGATAACCACTCATATGAACAAACTAAATAAGATGAGCACTCACCGATATCTCATGAAGGTATACATATAATCACACAAATAAAATAAGTCAGATGATCACAAAAATGACATAGACACTCATATAGGTAAAATAAAGCAGATGGTCACATGAAATAAAGCAAGTAACATATATACATATACATATATACATATACATATATATATATATATATATATATATATATATATATATATATATATGTATATATATATATATGTAAAACACCTAGAGGGGGGGTGAATAGGTGTAAGTGCTAATCTAATAAACTAAATGCAAACTAAGTGCGCTAAATGCGGAAGCTAATGCAAATCTTGCAACACACTTAATACAATCCAACAAGTGTAGCCGAATTCCCCTTGCGAGGCTCTGGAGTAACTCCTCTTGATTCCCCTAGATATGGGTTGAGGCGCTATGTGAAGCTCTTGTTGGATGAGTATAGGTGATGCACAAACACACAAGCAATTCAAGTAATGTGCACACACAATCAAGCCAAGCAATCAAGGATATAGCAATATGAATTAATGCAAGGCAATAAGAAATATGCTCAACACAAGCAAGTATGATATGAGATGAAGTATGATGCTTTGCACAAAGTAAATGAGAGAGAGTTAGAGAGACAATGGGAGCAATCGCAAACACCAAGATTTGTTTCGAGGTTCGAGCACCTTGCTCTACATCCCCGCCTACACCACCGTGTAGGATTTCCACTATCTCAACTCCCACCGAGGGAACCTCTACCGAAGAGGATTTCTTACAACTCTAGGAGTACCAAACTCCTCTCTCAAACAACAACCTCTTCACAACCGAGGGGTTAGGCCCGTAGCCAAAACAACAACCAATCCACACACCTCTACCGAAGAGGCTCACAACCAAACACTATCACCTCTACCTAAGAGGGATCCACAACACAATCACCCGATCACCTCTACCGAAGAGGGATTCACAAATATAAGGGTGTTTACAACTATGAGGTTTACAACAAACAACCTCAAACACTTCTCTTTCTTTTTCTCTTATCTTTTTCCACAAAAACAAGATCCTAATAGTTTAGGATAGAAGATAGCTCAAGTGTGGAAACAAGTGTTTTTGGAAACAAGCAACAAAGAGAAATCTTTGGGAAAATACTTGCAATATGATAGAATTGAAGATCTAAGCAAAAATCCCAAAAACCTATTTTTCTTTGATTTTCCAAAAACCCAAAACAAATAAAGATGAGAAGTTTTTGCACTTAAAACTCTTTTGAAAACTCTTTTAAACACCTCAGAAAACTGGAAATTTTCTCTTAGAAAACTTGGCCAAAATCCCCAAAGAGATGGGGTTTATATAGCCCCTATACAAAACTAGCCGTTAGGCTGAGTTGGCAGTCTGACAGACTGCCGGTCGACCGGTCCGGTCGACCGCCAACGGTCAAAAATGTGACCGTTGGGCAATAGCGGTCGACCGGCCCGGTCGACCGAAACATCCTGAGAGCAGAACTCTCATCTCGGTCGACCGGCCCGGTCGACCGTCCCAGAGACTCCAAAACGTGCACAGACTTGTGCACGTCGGTCGACCGTCCCGGTCGACCGGCCTATGGTGCGGTCGACCGGTCCGGTCGACCGACTTGGCCTGTCAGCCAGTCCTCAGTTCTGCACAGATACGGGATTTGAAAATAGGTCTTTTCACTCAATAAAAATCCCATAAATTCACAGTAAATCAAAAAAATAGTTTTAATCACAATAAAAACTGTTTTTCTAAAAATATGTTTTTCTAAAACTTGTTTTATCATTTTACTTTGATAACCAAACTTGTGATAAAAATTTCAAGACATATATCAATCATATCAATTCATTTTTGTGTCTTGCCAATTTTATCAAAAACAAAACTTGTATTTTATCAAACTAGAATTTTCCAAAACATGAATAGGATAGTCAAAATAAGTTTGTTTAAAAAATTAAGCATGCATGTATAGAATGAAGCAACTATACATATATCAATTTAAACTTGTTTTGATAAACTATTCATGAAAACCAAAACTCAATCATAAAACGTGTGTGATTTGTGCACTTGAGCATATCAACTAAACTAAGCTTTACAAATATGGATCTAAAACACAAACTCTAAACTAGATACCTAAGTCTTCTTGACGATCTTCATCTTCAAGTAGACTTGCTCCAAAACTCCGTGATTCTCCAAGTGCAAAGGTATGATCTTTAAGCTTTGGCACCGGAATCATCATGAATAGCTTCTAATCATCTTGTTGAAGCTAATCACCAACCTAATATCCTGTTAATGATCTGAAACTTAGAAACACAAGAATATTAATAAACATAACTACATGAGTGTTGATCATCATCAAAACTAGAGTGGAAGGCCATTGGGCCAACAATATATATATAATCATTTATCACAAAATTCTTATTTAATTGAAGAAGAAAGAGAACACCCACAAAATAATATTATAAAAAAAGAAAACACTCACCTGAACTCGATAGCAATCCAAAGCACTGAAATCATGAGGCCTCGATAAATCTACATAGTTCATTCAATAGGAATTGTTAGATTTTTTTCTTTAAAAGAATATTTTACTTTAGAGTTTTAAAGAGTTTTAATCTTGATTATTAATTTGGGGGTTATGAATACGATCCTCTAGATTACATGAAATTAATAGGTTTAGTTTAAACTAATTTCTAATTTTTTTATTGGATTTTTAGTAGGCTTTAAATCTTTAAAATACTTAACGGGTCTAGATTTACCATTAAGGGAAAAGGTTTAAAGTGGGTGATTTGGTTTAATTTCATGTTGCTATTTGTCTAAAAATTTTATCATAAAAAGAAGAAGAATTATAGATTATTGTTTATATTTTTCTCTATTTTTCTGATATTTTTAACTAATTATTTCAATATACAAATTCATCTTTCTCTCTTCTCCTTCTTCTTTTTTTTTGTTAATACACATGTAACAGCCCAGGCCCATGTCCAGGCCCGGGCTAGACCAGGCCAGGCCCAGGCCTGGTCCAAAAAATTATTTATTTATTTATTTTTTTAAACAGGGCCAAAAGCCCTTTTGCTGTATGGCCCAACCAGTGTGGCCTGGGCCAGGCCAGGCCACCAGGGCTGGTTAGATTCTTTTTTTTAAGGGGTGTGCACAGTGGGCCGGCCCAGCCCACTGTGCACCAAATCAGACCAGGTGCGGCTGCACCTGGTTGGCACAGGCACAGACCTAGGCGGGTCTGTGCGGCCAAAGGGAACACTGCTCTCGGCCATTGGCTGAGAGCAGCATAATTTTTTTATTTTATTTTTTTTGAAAATCTATTGTTTAAAAATTCTGAAAAAATAATTAAATTAAAATTATGATTGGTATATCTTTACATATATTTTTAGTGAAATTAAGTTTTAGATTGGATTTTTTTTTGTATAAAATTATTCATGGAGATCATAGTATGGACATGATTTTAATAAACAATTTATATCAATAAATTTTTAGAAAATAAATTACTTACTTGGATTTGCTCTCCCCTATCATGTTCCTCCATCCTGTACTTCAAGATCCTTTTGTTCATACTTCGCTTGAGGAGAAAAGAAAGAAGGAGGTTGGGGAGTTTGGATTAGGGTTTTCTCTTGAGGTAGAAGAGAAGGAAGGGTTTGGGTCTTTATATAGGTTATTAGATAATTTAGAAACATGAATTCCAGTTAGGTTTAGATTGCTTAATTTAGTAGTTAGGATTAGAGTTGAAGATTGCTAAAAATCTCAAGGAGATCCGATTTAGATATGATTTTTATTAGGATTTAAATTAGGATTAGTTAAGATTAATGAAAAAGATTTGATAAGATAGGATTTTGATTAGGATTGGGTTTAAGGTTAATGGGTAAGGATCTCATGGTAATGGGTTATGGGTTATATTTGAGCTTTAGTTGAAAGAAATAAGCAACATAAAGAATAAGAAAATAGAGAGTAGGCTCGTGGGCTTATTTTTGGGCTTAAAGAAAAATAGAAAAAGATGAAAATAAGGAAGTGGGTTTGGCTCATGTGGGCTTAGCATAAAAAGGAAAAGAAAACAAAAGGAAAAGGAGAATGGGCTAAGCTTATTGGGCTTGGATGAAAATAATAATACTACCCATATAATTAAAAATAACTAAATAACAAGGGTCTACAAGTCATAAACAATAATAATACTAATAAATACTAAATCAAGTTAATTAATAATAATAAGATAATAGGTAGAATCAGGTAAATTTTTAAAAATAATAATATTGTATTATTAAATAGGGGATATTACAAATCTTCAGTCACTATCTTTTGTAATGGTGTTCCTTGTTCTAATCTGATCTAAATGATTTAGATCACCACCATCAACTAGTCCTATTTCTTCAAGGCGAATCCACACCTAACTCCAAGTTGATTTAGATTCAAACATGGTGAGCTCTTCTTCTCCTCTCCTCCGACATTACTGGTAGGATCTCCTCCTCTTCTTGCAGAGCTCTCAGGCCGCCACGTCGTCGCCGACCAAATTCTCTTTTATAAACGATGATCGTCTCTTCTCCTCTGACTGGTGTTCTCTCCTTTTCTTTCGGGTTCCTTTATCATCCTCTATAACACCCCGTTCCTAGAATACATACTTAGATACGTATTCTGATCTTCTGATCATACTCTTTTTATTTTCCTTCATATTTTGTTTAATTTGATGATTAGTTATATCATTATTTGGTGTTTGAATCCGGATTCCTGATTTTAGAATTAACCCGAGTCTGAACTTGGAACCCGATCCTAGTATACTGATTGATTTGACTTTTCTTTTAATCAGATTTGACCGGTTTCAGTTTCAAACATCATTTTCTAATATTTTAGATTTTTTATGATTTTCTGAAATTTTCTTAAATTAAATTGCAAATCTTCAGAACCATGTCGACTAGTGCCGCTTATCGATTCTCGAATTTTTAATTCACAACTAGAGTTAAATTTCTAGAAACTGCTTTTATATTATTTCTTAAAATTATATTTTCTATTTAAATATATTTTTGGAGATTTTTCTGAATTTATCAAAATTCTACCGGATTTGGTATTGACCGGTATTGCCGGTAGATTCCAGGAATTTTATATTGAAAACGGGATTGAATTTTTAAAATACAATTTCACCATGTGTCTTAATATAATATTTTTTTTATTTTTGAGAATTTTTTAGATTTATTGCGAGTTACTTCATTTTCCGGGCTTTTTCGAAGTTTTTGGTGTTTTCCCATATTCTGAAATTTTATCCAGATATTTTCCTTTCTATTTTCTATTTTTTAATTTTCCCTGTCCACTCATAATTTTCTCCTCCTTTTTCTTTTCCTTTCTTTTCCCTCAAATTTTTCTCAAAAGTTCTCAGCCACTCAATAAATATCTCAACCACTCTTTCTCTCTCCTCATTTATGACAAGTACCCAGCTTGTATCAGACGCAGACCTCAGTCCCGTGTCTGAGCTCAACTCAACCAGACGCGGGTCTGATTTATGAGACACAGAGATCAACCTCTCTCCTTCATTTAATTCCTTTCTCAATCAATCAAATCACCATCTGTACATCTCCACTCTCTCTCTCTTCTTCAACGCAACTCTGCGTTTTTCATCAACACAGACTTCATCTTCACGTTTGGCTTAATTTGACCAGACGCGGGTCTGGTTTGGAATAAGACGCGGCTCTCAGATAATGAGATGTAGGTCTCATTTGTAAATAACCCTCTCTTTTTTTTATATGTATACACGTGTGTATATATATATATTCAATATCCCCCGTTCTCTCTCTTTCATCTTTTCCTTTTCTTCTTCTTCACCCAGCAAACAGCACCACCACTAGCAGCCATGGCTGCGTTCTCCTTCCCCCTAGTGCCGGCTAGCCACACCCCCATCTCCTCCCTCTCTCACTCTCCAACAACTCCCCAAACCTCAACACCAAACCATCAACCTCTCCCTTCGCCATCAGCAAAAATAACCCATCACCACCACTATCTTCATCATCTCCACCTGCTACCTACACCATCGTGACCACCACCACCAGAAAACACTTTCTCCCATCGTACTCTATCATCCAAGCCATTTCTCAGCTTCTAAAATGACATTTTATCAACCCCCAAATTTCTCCCTTTCAACTAGAGTTGCACCCTCCTTGCCTTGGGCATGGGCTGCCGCCCATGGCAGCCGGTCCCTCAGATGTCGGCCGGCCTCAGGCTACCGCCTGGCCGGCCCTAGGCCACCGGCCATCCCCTTCTCCTTTCTTTCCTCTTTTCTTTTTTCTTCTTTTTTTCTTCTTTTCTTTCTCCTTTCTTTCCTTCACTTCTTTTTTCCTTCTCTATTTTCTTTAGCAAGAGAAGCATTTCTTCTATTTCTCTGGTATGAGCCAGGCCACGGCCAAGCTAGGCCATGGCCTGCCCCTTCCCTCTGTTACGGTCCCTCTCTCAATCTCTCACACACTCTCTCCCTCTCCCTCTCTCTCTCGTGTTGGCTACTAAACGTGAGACTCACCCCCGCGTTCAAGTGCCCATGACTTGTTAAATGTGATATTTGTGTTTTAGCCTTGTGACGCGAGGTACCTTCGCGTAACGCGATCTTCGCGTTCTTGATATTTGTATAACGTGATCCCCGCTTTACGACCTCCGCGTCCGCGACTCCGGCTATCGCGACCCTGCATCCCCTCTCTCTTGAACCCCTTTCACTCCTCCTCTCGAAATATATAATAATTTATTATAATTGAACGCTTTCACGTGATGGTTACTGATTAGTCTCTAATTTTGTATAATTTTCATCACATTCTCATATTTATTTGGTATAAAATTCTGCTAATAAAGCTTTGCTTGCTTGATCCTAGGTCCATGGTATGCAAATGAAGGAGAAGACCTTAATCACCATTTAATGGGTGACTAAAGGCCTACCAAATAGCCATTGAATTTAGGGAGGAGATTTTGTCAGTCCAGGGTATCATATCAGCAAACCAGCAGACCGACATGATAGGGGATAAACTGGGCGACGCGCTGCCTGAAGCCAAGCGCGCGCTGGGCCGCGTTTCCGCGGCCCTTTAGGCGCGCGCGCCTGCGCTTCAGGCCAGGGGGTGACCCTGGCCCCCTTTCTCTTGGTGCCCATAAATACCCCCTGGGGTCTGAAGGAGGAGATATCCAGAGCTTTAGCAAGTTGTTGTAATCTTGTTTTTAGGATTGTAGTTGTTTTAGTTTCCTTCTTCTTCTAGTTTTAGTTTTAGCCATTAGAGTGAAAGAGAGAGAGTGTGTACAAATTGTATTTGAAGGTGACAAGCTAATACAAGTAAACTACTTCTCTTTCTTCTTTCCATTTACTTGTGTTTTTCATTTGATTCTACATTCTTGTTTTAGTGTAACTCCTTCTCTTTACCTCTTCTCTTTTGTTGTTCTTTTCTTAACCATGTGTAACTAAATCCTCCAAAGCATGGCTAACTAACTATTAACCCACTAATCTCTAACTCTTTATTAATAAACCCAAATGAGTCAATAGTGTCAAACAAGCCTTGTGCAAATGAGAGTTATGGCATCTTAAGACGAGGGTTCTAACTGTAACTTACATTCAAGTATTTACCTTCTTATATTTCATGCTTAATGGGTTTTTGATGATCTATGGGTTGTCTACTTTACTTGTTGCTGTAACTTAGAGATTTTTCCTTTTAACTTTGCCGATACCATTAGTGCACTCGTGTCTTCCTTTATTCTCGCCTTCTATTGGATCTTGATAAGGGAATGTCCGACTTTTTACCGTGTAAAGCTAAGTTATAGGAAGAACCTTCTCTCGATTTCCATGTGAATGGTTCCTGTGCATAAGGGTTATGCTTACCTATGATCCAACGTGAGGCAATATCGTTAAGAAATTAGAGATTAGTGGGAACAATTAGTAGAAAGTTAGCCATGCACTTTTACCATCTAAAAAAATCACTTTTACAAACCACCAAATCATTCTAAAACCAACTTGTTTTCATTTTCCAATTCTTCATTTTGAAACAAAGATCATTCTCTTTTCTTGAACATAAAAGTCGCATCAAGCTTCCATCGCTCTCCCTCCTTGTGGATACGACCCGTATAGCCACTTCGTTACTACGGAAGAATCGCAAAAGCAGTAACATCGACCCACACTCTTTTTACTTATTCTTGTGCTTGCTTTTTAATGATCAAATTTTGGCGCCGTTGCCGGGGAGGGAACGGCTTTATTGTTCAATACTAAAGATTTTTCTTTGTTCTTGTGTATAGGAGAAGTACCAAGGAGGTTACTATCAAGGGAAGCGAAAAAGGTGGCCAAGGACATTGCGCGAGGATTCATTTGCCCTCGGAAAAATTCGTGTAAAAGCGAGTTTTCTGATTGAAGTACTAACAAACTCGTTTGCAGGATTGCCGAAAGCCGCTAAAAAAATTGCTTTCTAAATTCTTTTTAGTTCCTTTGAATGCTTCACCTTATACATGGGTAATAAACTCAACAGAAATTCACTTGTTACTTAATTGAAATTTGTATTAGACTTTTGCATTTAGGACACGTGTCTATTTCAATTCATTTCAATTTCTGTTGAAGAGTGCTGGAGAAAAGGTACGTGTGCATTCAAATAGAATAGGACTAACAATTTTGGAGTGATTTATCGCTTTGAGTGTTACCTTGTTGTGAATAAACTGTACACTTGCACAATTGACTTTAAGGGTAAAATCTAAATAAATAAGATAAGGTGGAGATTTCATTATCCTTCCTTAGCCCAAAAATCATATCCAAGTGCACACACACTTTCCCAAGCCTTAACTAAAAATCAATAGACGTTGGCCCTAGGGACACTCGGACTCACTAAGAGATTAACCGAGGTTGGAAATTGTAAGAACTATACTTCTGCAAAATCGGTGTCTAAGGAAAGTGGATTGAGAGGTAAAGCCTCAAAAGCTCCGTGGTTTGGCATAATTAGGCCCGTGGCTCACGCCCGGATACCTCCCCCCGAGCTTTACCCTTTCCTGGCTGATTAGCTTGTAGTCGAGTTCCTGCAACAACCTTCCCCGGGAATCGACCAGTTAGGAGTCGTCTAGGTCCAGGTACCTTAGACTAAGGCTTGGTGGTTGTTTTTCTTTCTTTTGTTTATTTTTTTTATTCTTTTTGATTGTTTATTATCTTCACGTTGTTTGTGGTGTGCTGCATGCAAGAGTGGGTGAGAGATCCTGTAACTTCCAGATTAACCAGAAACACTTCTCTACCCTTGCATCCAGAGCCGGTGATGGCGTCACTTCAGGACAGATTTTACCCAATCAGAATGTCATTACCATCTTGTATAAAACTGCCTGAGGTAAATGAAAATAATTTTGAATTAAAGCCTCAATTCATCAACACTCTCCTAAAGTTTCATGGTTTAGAATCGGAGGATGCATACTTCTTTGTTAGGAAATTTGAAGAAGTGTGCCTCATGATGCGTATCCCCCAGCTAGGAGATGATGCTGTTAGGTTACGTTTCATCCCTTTCTCCCTAAAGGACCTAGCGAAGAAATGGTTGTACAGTTTGGCGGTTGATTCTGTCACGACATGAGATGATTTCGTCAAGGCTTTCTTGAAGAAATTCTACCTAATTCACAAAACTGCCCTCATTAGGAAGAATATCATGTAGTTCAGGTAAGAATCGAGTGAACCATTTTGGAGATACTTTGAGCGATTCAAAGATCTCCTAGCTCAATGCCCTCATCATGGTGGGAGAAATGACATCAGTGCCAGATTCTCTACGATGGCTTAGATTATCAAACGAAAACCCTTTTAGAGACCATGTGTCAGGGAGAGTCTTACAGAAGGATGAGAATCTGGGTTGGGATTTATTTGAGGATTTAGCTGAGAAAACCCTGCAATGGGAGCCAGCCTCGGAAAAACCTAAGAATTCACAATCTATAGCTTCAAGAGGAGGGCTCCTATCTCTAGAATCATCCATAGCTGCCGAGGCTAAGATTGCAACCCTAATGAGAAGGATTGAGGCTCTAGAGACAAAAGAGCCCGCCAGTGTCAACTAAATCAACCCATCACCAATTCACAATCCGGGTTGTTCATACTGCCAAGCACCAAACCATGTCTTTAAAGAATGTCCTGTTTTTCATGCCCAGCAAGTGCCACCGGAACACCTGAACGCGGCTTACTCACGGCCGCCGCCTAATCCCTACTCGCAAACATACAATCCAGGTTGGAGGAATCACCTAAATTTCTCCTGGGCCAAGAACAATCCTCCTAGGCCTAATTTCTCCAACAATTTTCACCATCCCAGTCCTCCACTAAATTTCCCCATTCAAGCTCCATCTTTCTCCTCTCAAAGTTCACAAATGGAAAAGAATTCAGCAAATTAGAGGAGAGCATGGAAGCTTTCATGAAGTCCCAAGTCGCTTTTATGCAAAACCAAGGACAAACATTGAACAACCATTCACAGGCTATATCGAGATTGGAAATGCAGATAAGCCAATTAGCTAGCTCCCTAAGTGAAAGACCTAAGGGTACTTTACCTAGTCAGTCGCTAGTTAACCTAAAAACCTCCAATCAAGCATATGAAATTCAGGATCCATCGATCAACCAGTGCAATGCTGTTCACACACTTCGATCTGGAAAGAAGGTAGACAATCAGGTCTACCAACAGAGAAATCCAGTCCATCCTGATCCTACTCCAGCCTCTACCTCTGCTAGCTCCTCCCAAACTGCTCCTCAAACATCTGACGAGGACAAAGCTGCTGAACAAGTTAATAAGCCTGTAATCCCAATAGGCTTAGGAATAATAATAAGAATATGCACATGGAGAAGATGCTAGAGATGTTCAACCAGGTCAAATTGAATGTATCACTTCTTGACGCTATCCAACAAGTCCTAACTTATGCCAAATTTCTTAAGGATATGTGTACGAAGAAGAGAAAGACAAATGTGCCCAAGAAAGTGTTCTTGGCAACCAATATCAGTGAAATTTTGTCTGGTCCCATTCCTGTGAAATACAAGGATCCCGGATGTCCCACCATTTCCTGCACCATAGGACAGACCGAAATTAGTAGGGCACTTCTTGACCTGGAAGCAAGTATCAACTTACTACCTCTCTCATTATACCAGCAACTTGGGTTGGGCGAGCTAAGCCCAACTCGAGTCACCATTCAACTAGCTGATCGATCTGTGAAGATCCCGAAGGGGGAAATCACAGACGTCCTTATCCGGGTCGGGGATTTCATCTATCCCGTTGACTTCATTGTGCTTGAGACCCAACCTGTGTCCAATCTAAGGTCTCAAACTCCAATCATCTTAGGGCGCCCATTCCTTGCTACAGCCAATGCCATAATCAACTGTAAGAACGGGTCCATGTGATTGACCTTTGGAGACATGACGAAGGAAGTCAATGTCTTCAATCTTAGAAGACAACCTAGGAATGTCAATGATCAGACTTTTAAGTCAATTCCATTGAAAAGCTGACCAGTGAGCATGAGGAAAGTATGGAGATAGAGACAGAGACAAAGTTTGATCTGGAGGCTGAGGATTTTAATCTAGACCAGATCGTAGATTCAGTAGTGGATTGGGCATCAAGCCCAAGTGTACCTCATCTTAGGATTAAAAGCCTGGAGATTGCATCCAATGAAGCAACACTTTCCCTATAGCTAAAAGCCTTACCTGAACACCTCAAGTACGCCTACCTGGGTGGAAAGGACACCTTTCCAGTCATTATAGCATCCCACTTGACTGAGCAACAAGAGGACAGCTTAATGTCTATTCTGAAAAGACATAAGGAAGCCATTGGATGGACGATGAAGGACATCAAAGGGATAAGTCTAGCCATAGTGCAACATAGAATCCATTTAGTCGATGAAGCAACCCCCAAGAGGAACCCACAACGTAGGCTTAACCCTCTCATGCAAAAGGCAGTTAAAGCGGAAATTTAAAACTATTAGATAATGGGATCATTTATCCCATTTTAGATAGTCAATGGGTTAGCCCTGTTCATGTTGTCCCAAAGAAAGCTGGCTTTACGGTGGTTGAAAATGAGCAAAAAGAGTTGGTACAGACAAGACTGCTGTTGACACTTAAAAAAGACAAGATTCTTATTGGTCCGAATAATGTCTAAACTTGTTGACATTTACAAAAGACAAGTGACAGACGAGCTGAAGACCAGTTTTCACCCATCTCCGAGGGACAAGGAAGCAACTTGGACTCCACTGATCCAGCAAGTAGACAGTGAACCCAGATTGTTTCTAAACAGACCTCAGCAGGTCTAAGGTGCTAACACTTAGCATCGCATGAGCCCAAAGGGATAGCCTCGCTTGAGAGGCTAATATCACTCGACTTCGCCTCGAAGCCTCGCCAAGAAGCTAACTCGCAACTTCGCCACGGAGGACTTCCAGCTCCGCCAAAGGGTTTCTTTCGGACTTCGCCAGAACCGTCTCTAGCTCCGCTGTGAGTTCAAAGCGGGCATCGCCGCTAGTGGTCTGCTATGGTCAACCTTTGACCAATCAAATCTCCAGATGAAATCGGATCTAATCGGATCAAATCCAATCAAAATCAAATCAGAGATCAAATTTGGCAGTTGATTGCCACAATCTCTTGACTCTTCTAAAAACGAGTAAGAAGATCAGGGGAAATCCTCCAACGATATGGAAAGGATCAAGAAGATCAACCGACCTGCCAATTCTAGCTTCGCAGAAGCTGATCCTAGCCTCGCAGCAAGGCTACTTTCTAGATTTAAACAGATTTGATTCAATCTGTTTCCATATCTTCAAGGGACGATTATACCCTTGCTCTCCCTATAAATAGCCCACCAGGGGTACAAGGAGGAGAGGGATGCATACAAGAGGACTCCACAAGCAGAGGCTTCTTCATAACGCACCGTGCGCTTTCGAATTCAGAGACCTTTTAGAGAATTGCTTTCTCTAGCCAGGGTGTTGATACCCTAACATCGTCCTTCTTCTCAAGAAATCTTCGGAACCAGGCGAGAAGGAATTCCTTATTGAAGGCGATTTTGAGAAGCAGCAAGAGGGTTCTACCAACCTTCTGTTCTCTGATTCCCCGAACCAGGCGAGAAGGGAATCTCATCGCTCGCATCGTCAAAGGGACAAAGTGGTCGCGCGCTGACCAGACTCCTATCGGCACACTTCTCCATAATCTCTGAGGAGATCTACTTGTAATCTTTTTAAGAATACTTGTAATTTAGCTCCTCAAACTCTTTTTTGTAAGTTTTCCCCCTTTGCAAACATAATGGAAAACAAGATGGCGACTCCGCTGGGGAGGAAATTCTCCACTGCCGAGAATCAAGTGTCGCAATGCGACGAACAGACCTTCGGGTCTAACTCTGAATTCAGAAAAGCCGGTGCAGCCAGAGCTTCCCTGGGTAAATCTTCAAGGAAAGTCTCTGAGGAGACTGAAAAGGTTTTCTGCGAACCTGCTGCGGTCTTCTGGTGCAACAAGGAAGCACGCCCGCAGTCTGATTCCTTTACTTGTGAGAACTTGGTGGTTCAGTTCGATCAAGGAAGATTTGAAGAAGTCCTCTCTGGGGGTGGCCCAATGCTTCGAGCACGGAAGCATAGGAGGGTTTCCACGACCAAGGTTTCAAATCAGAAACCGGAAGCAGAATTCTGCCAACACTCCTCAGCCTCGTGTGTGGCTAATCAGATTCCTTACGAATCTAAGCCTCCTCTGCCAAGGCGGATATGGAAGTCTAAACAGGAGTCTTCAACCGAAGCTTCAGGCGTAGCTACGCCTAAACCGCGCCTCTCTCGCGAAGAAAAAGGCAAGATGCCTGTCTGCTCCAATCATAAAGTTACGACGGCAATCATACCGTCGTCCAATTTAAGAGCAGCAATGCCTCGCGCCGGCCCCGTTCTCATGAGCAAAGCTACCCCACCACAGCGTACGCGCAGGGCTCATGACCGCGAAGCTGAAGCCGAGGTACCATCTAAGGCTAATTACCTTCGCAGCAGCATAGCGGGTAAAGCACCACAGCGTGCTCCGCTTTTCAGTGCGTCAAGCACTAAGTTCACGCCTGTTGACGAAGCTAGAACCAAAGCACTATTCAGTGCTAATCCCATCTGCAGGGATAAAAGAAGCAGGACATCGTCCCATGTGCGATCCAAAAGAGCCTTTGCGCTCGATTGCAGAGACCCGACCGGGTCTGATTTGAGGAAATTATTGACGGATAGACAAACCTCTTCCCCCTGTTGTCAACAAATGGGATGTCAACTGCTGACACTCCACTCGGTCCATTGCCGGCTGGGACCAATCTCCGCCACGCCTCCAAGACGACGGTCAGTTTTTGATCGACTATCGGTACAAGCCCCGATGAAGCATCGCAGAAGGAGTATCTTGCGAGATCTCCCCTCCGCATCCGTCAACATGACTGGGAGAGGACGAGAGCTGCGCAGGGGAAGACAAACATCTGACGACACCCCCTACAGCTCCCCAGATCCAGACTACAGCTCAGGCTTAGGCGAAGTCTTGGTGCATGAGGAAGGTGTTTTCCGAAACACCAGATCCAGGGTGGCGATACCCTACAATTATGAACAGCCTTCTTCCTCGACGGCCCTAGCCTCGCCAGAACCCAGGAGGTCACTCCAATCATCGGACGAGGAAGATGAAGATAGTGGGTATGCCTCTTCGACGACAGTTAGCTCGGTGCGAACAAACAGAGCATCAGTCAATATGGCTGATAACGTCAACGACGATCTTCGTCGGCGCCTGGAAGCTCAAGAGCAAACTTCCAGAACCCAGCAAGAGGCACTGGACAATATTCAACAGATGCTCGCTCAACTCCTCAATAACCGGAATAACAATGACGCCGGGAGCAATCACGATGAGGAGGAACACTTCAGCAATGAGCAGCCAAAGACGGAGAAATTCAAGGAGGGTTCTTCCCTAGACGTCGAAGTCCTTAAGGGCCTCCAGGCTCAAATCGCATCCCTAGCTCAGAGGGATGAATTAAAGAAGGTAGGGGCAGTCCGTCCTTATCCGCTGGAGTGGGATTCGGTGCCATATCCACCGAAGTTCAAACCGCCAACGCTGCATACCTATGATGGAAAGAGCTCGCCAAATCAGCACATCTACTATTTCCGGTCTCAGACTGGTAATGTTATAAGCAATGATGCCATCATGGCTAGGCTTTTCATTGGCACCTTAAAGGGGGTGGCATTTGACTGGTTTCGCAGTCTTCCCCCGGCTCTATCAACTCCTGGATCGACCTGAAAACTCGGTTCCTCTCTCGTTTCTATGAGGATGATACCGAAGTAACCATGGATAAGCTCCTCTCCACTGTGCAGAGGAAGGGCGAATCTGTCCGTGACTACATTGAACGGTTCAGAAACTTATCCTTGATGTGCCCAGCTGGGATGCCATTACCCATGCTCTTGCAGACATGCAGACACAACTTCTTAGACCAAGTGGAAGTTCGTATGGGGGCAGTCAAAGCCCATACTTGGAAGGAATTGGTCGAACAGGAAGAGATAGCCGAGAAGTAGGCTAAAAAGTTCGAACCATCCGCCCCTAGAGGCAAGTGGGGGATGAACAACAAAGGGCGTAGCGACCTACCGCAATCTTCTCAAGCTAAAGGCAAAGAGACTATATCTGTGGAATTACCTGGAGATATGCAGTCGAAGGCCAAGAAGAGTGGCTTCAACAATCAGGAGCCCAAATTCCCTCCAAAGCAATACTCGTTCAAAGACGATCAGGTGGTCACGATATTCCATCTGCTCCACAAAGGGAACAAAATAAAACTGCCAGATGCTCGGCGTCCCAATGAGATAGGGCGCACAAACGACCCTAAATAATGCCTCTACCACAGGATGATCCACCATCCTACTGACAAGTGTTATGTCCTCAAGGACAGAATACAAGCCCTGGTCGATGCCGGGGTTCTGACGTTGAAGACAGAGCAGAAGAAAGTCACTGCCAATATGGTGACTCTTGAGTTCGGCACCACTCAAAAGGTCACAGTTCCTGACGGGACTTATTCCGTCCCTGCGCTACGGTTGGAAATCAGGCATCTTCCAGCTACAACTCAAAAGAATAAGGGTCTTGTTCCCTTAACATTGGAGACAGGAGAAGTCATGTGGATACATCCAGACCTCGTCCAAGACGTACAGCGGGATCCAAAGCAGCCCAACTCAAAGGGCAAGTCTTGCAATATCATCTCCATCCTGCCAGACGACGACAATCTGACATCGGCTTCCCTCAGTGATTCTGAAGGAGAAAAGCATGCTTGCACAGCGCAAGCCGACGCGCCTCAACAGACGGGCACCCGATCCGGAAAATCATACTTGAGGCAGTATGAAAAGTCTACTGACGAGATACAACAGCAAACGACGTCAGTACAAATACCAGCATCCACTCCAGTCCCAACCAAGGGAAAAGAGAGGCCTAAGGAGGTACGATTCGACCACGTGTTGAAGAAACCACCAGGCCAAGGGTTTGATACGCCCTTTCGCTTTGACATATTGGCTCAGCTGGCCAATATCCCAGCTCGTATCACTATACACGAGCTCCTTCGCCTCTCGAAAGAGACAAGAGAAGCACTCAGGGATGCGCTAGCCAATTCAGAATCCTTTCTGACATGCATGCCTGAAATCCCTAACGACGACGTTCAATCTCCTTGCCCAGAATGTCATCATGCACAATCGAAGGTGCCCGCTATTACCTTCACGGCGGAAGATATGCTTCTCAAAGACAACAAGCACGATCGACCTCTGTACTACACCGGATATATCGGTTCAACGTGCATTGAAAGAATACAAGTCGATCCGGGGTCTGCACTTAGCATCATCCCCAAAAGGCTTCTCTACTTCCTCGGCATACCATTGTACAGGTTATCCGCAACCACTACTACAATATACGGTTTCAACGCCGGAAGCAGTCACCCACTTGCGAAAATTCGGCTCCGTTGCAGAATCGGGAGTCTGAAGTCAGAAGTGACATGCTATGCCATTGATGCTGACACTTCATATAACCTGCTGCTGGGACGGCCATGGATCCATGCCAACTGGATCGTTCCCTCCACCCTGCACCAATGCTTCAAGTATGTTGAAGATGACGCGACAGTACGAACTGTCTTTGCTGAGAAGCAACCTTTCAAAAGGGTGGAAAACTACTTCACTGACGCTCTCCTATATCAAAAGGCCGGTGGAGCACTTAAAGAATCGTTGCCGGATGATGATGAAAGTGGCAACGAGGCGGATTCAGAATCCGAAACAGGCATGCCAGCCATTCTGATTGGTGAACCAATTACAGCATGTCTCAATAATCCCCTATGTAATATTCCTTCAGAGGATGAAGGTGAATGGGTAATTAATGATAATATTTCTTTTGATTATCCTGCGAGTACTGGGTTGATTAAATCCATTACGGATGGCTCTCTGCATGTGCCCGTACATGAGCCAAGTGTAGCCAGCACATCTGTGGAAGCTATAAAAGGGGCCACGCTGGTGATCCCTCCGTCCAAACAAGGTCAGTCGCCGATAATCTTCGGTAGAACCCAGCCACGGGGACCCACAACTGCAGATTCGAGCTCAGACTCAGACGCCCCACAGTTCTTCCATTATGCGCGGCCAGCGCGCCACATTATGAAGAAAATGGGGTACGACTTGAAGCATGGAGCAGGCCTGAATTTCGGAAAAGGAAGGCGCGGTTTGATGCGGAACCTTGTGCCTAAAGGGAAGCCCGCAAACTACTATGATAGTACACGCAGGGGGTTGGGTTACGTCACGCCCACGTCGTCAGCAACGGTTCAAGCCAAGGACGGTGGATCAGTTTTATCACATTCGGCTTCATCCTCCGAATGGGACTCTATATCAGTATAGGAGAAATATTCAAAGACCTCACTGTTAATATGACGTCGAGCAGTCAGTTGGAACCTGCGGAGGCTACCGATGAAGAACCGTGGGCCCAGCAATTAAACATCCAATGGGAAAAACGGTTCGAGCTGCGCGAACCACCTACTGAAGACAAGGTGATGCAGGTCAACTTGGGAAGTCAAGACCATCCCAAGCCCATCTTTATAAGTGAAAGCCTGTCACTTACAGAAAGGGAAGAATTGATAATACTCATAAAGAAGTATATAGATGTCTTCGCATGGAGCTACGAAGATATGCCCAGACTTGATCCACAGGTCGCTATCACCGTCTGAACATCAAGCCCGACGTCAAGCCAGTCAAGCAGCAACAACGTCGGTTTTGCCCGAACATCATGGAAGCTATTGAAGCCGAAGTCCACAAGCTCATTGCATGTGGCTTCATCCGGGAGGAGCAACATCCAGATTGGGTGGCTAATATAGTCCCCGTCCTCAAGAAGAACGGGAAAATACGGATCTGCATCGACTACCGTGATCTCAATACGGCCTGTCCTAAAGACGAATTCCCACTGCCCATTACCGACGTCATGATCGACAACACATGCGGGTTCGAAAGGATGTCTTTCATGGACGGCTTTTCAGGGTACAACCAGATTAAGATGTATCCAGACGACGAGAAGTATACTTCGTTCGAACACCATTGGGGGTATACTGCTACACTGTAATGCCCTTCGGACTGAAGAACACCGGAGCAACCTATCAGCGGGCAATGAGTACAATCTTCCGCGATCATCTCCGAAAAACGGTGGAGTGCTATGTCGACGACATTGCCGTCAAAAGCCGCAACAAGAATGAACATCTTCATGACTTGAGAACGATGTTCGACATAATGCGGGCTCATCAACTGAAAATGAACCCGACAAAATCCTTCTTGGGAATGTCAAGTGGCAAGTTCCTTGGGTTCATTGTCACATCAAAAGGAATTCATCTTGACCCAGACAAGGTCAAAGCCATTCAGAGCATGCATCCACCGAGGAATCTCAAAGAGCTCAGAGGCTTGCAAGGCAGGCTGGCCTATATCAGAAGATTCATTGCAAATCTCTCAGGCCGCTGTCAACCGTTCACCCGACTCATGAAAAAGGGTGCTTCCTTCGTATGGGATCAAGCTTGCCAGGAAGCTTATGAAGACATCAAGAGGTACCTCACAAAGCCTCCAGTCTTAGTGGCCCCTACATCAGGGAAACCATTCTTGCTTTATGTAAAAGCTCTGGACTACTCCCTCGGTGCCCTCCTCGCTCAAAAAGACGACAATGGCCACGAGCAGGCCATTTATTATCTAAGCAGAACTCTCATAGGAGCGGAATCTCGCTACAACCCTATCGAGAAAGAGTGTCTAGCTCTCGTCTTCGCTGTCCAGAAGACACGACATTATTTGGTCGGCCAGACCATACATGTCATCTCCAGAGTAAACCCATTGCGTCTTCTTATGACGAAGCCGGGATCATTGAATTCAAGATTGGCTAAGTGGGCACTTTTATTGTCTCAATACGACATGATCTTCACGCCTCAGAAGGCGGTTAAAGGCCAGGCCCTTGCAGAGTTCTTGGCTGCTCATCCAGTTCCGGAGCATTCAAAACTTCACGAAGATATCCCTGATGAGGTCTTCGAGTCTAATGCAACCTCAGAGGAGGAAGTATGGCAGATGTTCTTTGATGGAGCATCGCGAATGGGCCCTAAAGGCAAGATTATTGCCGGAGTGGGGGTTGTGTTTATCTCCCCACAGAATCATGTCTTGCCCAGAGCATATTCTCTGATAGAATCATGCTCCAACAATGTAGCGGAATACAATGCTCTGCTCATTGGTCTCCAGCTCGCTCATGGAATGGGGGTACACTACCTCGAAGTTTATAGCGATTCAAAACTGATCATCAATCAGGTTAAAGGCGAATACGAAGTCCGCCATGAGGACATGGTGCCTTATTATCACACGGCCGTTGAATTGGCCAACCTGTTTGAAGGTTTTTACATCGGGCATGTGTCTCGATCTCAAAACACCAAGGCAGATGCTCTTGCTGCATTAGCTACAACACTAGCCTTACCAGCCGACACCGAGTATCATCTCACACTCGCAACCCGACATCTTGTATGCTCCAAGCACATGCTAAGAACTCGAGAAGTCTATAATGTCTCCACGGATCTTGAGCCGAGGGATTGGCGCTTTCCTCTCATTGACTATGCTTTGCACGATCTGCTTCCAGACGATCCTAAAGAAGCGGCGTCCGTCAGACGAAGGTCTCTCCGTTTCTACTACCATCTGATTCTGAAGACACTCTACCGTCGTTCATATGACGGTCTCCTCCTCCGTTGCCTTTCCAATTCAGAGGCACAAGAAGCGCTCCAAGAAGCACACGATGGCATTTGCGGAGCTCATCAGCCAGGTCCAAAGCTTAAGGACAGGTTGCATAGGCTTGGATATTATTGGCCAACTATGATAGCCGATGCCATCCAATATGCACGAAGGTGTAAAGCATGTCAGATTCATGCGGACTTCATACACCAGCCTTCGGAGCTGCTCCACCCGACCGTTGCTTCATAGCCATTTGAAGCATGGGGAATAGACGTCGTAGGGCCAATCAGCCCTTCTTCGACAAGAGGTCACCGGTTTATCCTAGCAATAACCGACTACTTTTCAAAATGGGCGGAGGCTATACCACTGGTTGAAGTCAAAACCTCTAATGTGGTTAATTTCATCAAACACCATGTCATCCATCGATTTGGTGTCCCTAGGCGGATCATCCACGACAACGGTCCCCAATTCATAAGCCAAGTATTCTATCGGTTCTGCGATAAATACCGAATTCAGAATGTGGCTTCAACTGCCTATAATCCTGCTGCTAATGGCTTGGCGGAAGCATTCAACAAAACGATCATCAAGCTACTCAAGAAATTCGTCTCCTCGAACAAGCGAGATTGGGACGAAAAGCTTGGTGAATGTCTTTGGGCCTACCGAACCACGGTGCGGACACCGACAGGCAATACGCCTTTTTCCCTGGTATATGGGTGCGAAGCGGTCCTCCCATTGGAAATCTAGATGCCATCGTTGCGTGTTGCTCTGACCACCAAGTGCACATCAGAGGACAATGATCGCCTACGCCTTCAAGAGCTCGAAGCTTTGGACGAGAAGCGACTCAAGCGCAGCAGCATATCAAGCTATATCAAGCTCGAATCTCAAAAGCCTTCAATAAGAAGGTCAAACAGAGAGTCTTCCAGAAAGGAGACCTGGTCTTAGCCGTCAGACGACCGATGATTATGACGCACAAGACCAAAGGCAAACTTCAGCCTAAATGGGAAGGACCGTTTGTAATAGAAACAGTCTATTCAAACGGAGCATACCGCTTCACGACTGCAGAGGGCAACCTACTCATGATGCCGATCAATGGCAAGTTCTTAAAGAAGTATTATCCTTAATCAAGGATCCTTCTCTTGATCAAGTTAACACTACACCTCTGATCAAGATCTTCGTGTCCAAAGCACACACAAAGAGAGCCTTTCTCTTCCTCCAAGTGAGGTCATACAGCCATAAATCAACAGACACCTGGTCGTGCACCGGTTATCCTAAAGGGGAATCAGGGTTATGCAGACATTAACCCGATAATCCAATATCCTTAACGGTTAAGGATAGAGGAAAATGTTGGCCTGTAAGCCCAACATAAGTCCTCGACAACTCATCATGCTGAGGGGAATAGCATGGCTAGCCCAATTCAAACGGTAGTTGGTAAAGGCATATCAAACCCGTTGACAGCTGGGGATTTGCTAAAAATCCTAAGGGACCCGTTCCCATTTGATTCCCTCTCCAAAATCACTTACCAATTCTCATCCACAGAATGGTAAGACCACAAATGCATTTCGCTGTTACGTTAACATTAAACCTATGACAGCAATTCCCTCGTTTCTCCCCGTGAGAACGAGACCTCCAAAGTCACTTACCAATTCTTATCCATAGAATGGTAAGACCACATATACACTCCGCTGTTACGTTAACATTAAACCTATGACAGCAATTCCCTCGTTTCTCCCCGTGAAAACGAGACTTCTCCCAAATTCCACTACAAACTCGATACTTATTGACATTTATAAAAGATAAGTATCACCAATATTTTTGAGCTTGGTGGCGTCTCAATCGGTTATGTCATTGCGACCTCTGAACCAACAGACAGCCGAGTCTCAATTCCGAGCCCTGTTGACATTTACAAAAGACAGGTCTCGATACTCGTTGACATTTACAAAAGACGGATATCACCAATTTTTGAAGCTGGTGGCGTCTCATCCGGTTATGTCATTGCGACCTCTGAACCAGCAGACAGCCGAGTCTCAATTCCGAGCCCTGTTGACATTTACAAAAGACAAGTCTCGATACTCGTTGACATTTACAAAAGACGAGTATCACCAATATTTTTGAGCTTGGTGGCGTCTCAATCGGTTATGTCATTGCGACCTCTGAACCAGCAGACAGCCGAGTCTCAATTCCGAGCCCTGTTGACATTTACAAAAGACAGGTCTTGATAATCGTTGACATTTACAAAAGACGGGTATCACCAAATTTTGAAGCTTGGTGGCGTCTCATCCGGTTATGTCATTGCGACCTCTGAACCAGCAGACAGCCAAGTCTCAATTCCGAGCCCTGTTGACATTTACAAAAGACAGGTCTCGATACTCGTTGACATTTACAAAAGACGGGTATCACCAAATTTTGAAGCTTGGTGGCGTCTCATCCGGTTATGTCATTGCGACCTCTGAACCAGCAGACAGCTAAGTCTCAATTCCGAGCCCTGTTGACATTTACAAAAGACAGGTCTCGATACTCGTCGACATTTATAAAAGACGGGTATCACCAATTTTTGAAGCTTGGTGGCTTCTCAACCAGTTATGTCATTGCGACCTCTGAACTGGCAGATAGCCAAGTTTCACCAAATTTTGAAGCTTAGTGGCGTCTCAATCGGTTACGTCATCGCGACCTCTGAACTGACAGATAGCAAAGTCTCATTATCCAACCCAACAAGAATTATGTTCTCAAGAAATTGCACTACAATTCGGAATCGCAATCCAAAAAGAAGAACAAGATTGAAGATTCGACAAAAGAAAAAAGAATTTTCATTCAGCTCAAGAGGATAAAGTACATGGAGCTACAAGCGCACATTGTACGATCTGAGCCGCTCTCCGAGGGTGTTTAGCCTCGTCTTCCTGTCATCAGTAGCCTGGGCAAGCGCTTGTGACCTCAGCTCAGCCTCATTGAAATCTTCCGCCTCAGCCAGACGAGCTTCGGCCTCCGCCAAAGTTGTCCTCTGTGACAACCCCTGCTGCGCAAGCTCCTCGCTCTGAGCTCTTCAAGCCGCGCAGTTTTCTCAAGACGCACCAGTATGGCCTTGGATAAGAGGAGATTTGCTTTCCTGATCATTTCCTCAGCCTTCGCAATCTTATCCTCAGCGCCGAGGAGGGCATTAGTGGAGGCGTCAATTGCACTTCCAACCTCCGCTTGCCTTATCTCCAAGGATTTCAAGTCAGAAGAGATAGCCTTAGCAGCCTCCTGAGCGGCAAGTCGAGTCTCGTGCTTTTGAGCAATGAGAAGCGCGAGCCGGTCATCAACTAAAGACTCCGGGTCCGAACGGTGGAGGCGGCGCCATTCCTCCGCATCCTTCTCAAATTCATCCACCAAGAGCTCCAAAGCAGTGGCCTGGTGATATCCCTCAAAGTCCCGAATACTCTCAATATCACGGGAGAGGACCCCCTTTAACCTTGAGAATGGCATAGTCGAGCCCTTCAGAACCAGGTCGATAGTCCGCCCTAAGCCTTTATAAAAGTTATCGACCAGGTCACCGATGTAATCGTTCTCGACCTCAGCCACTTCCGGTAAAGAGGCAACTTCAGAATAGTCCACCAGCCTGGTCGACGCCGTCGCAGAAGAAGCAGTGGGAGCACTGACAGCAGCCGGACAAGCCGAGGGCGATCTCGGCGGAGTCCTCATCGAAACCAGAACGCCAGCCATCGCCTAAGAAGGACTAGCAACCACCTCCTGAGCAGCAGGCTCAACCACCAGGGTTGGAGAAGTAGGGCTTGTGATCACCCTCAGCTCCGTACTTGGCAAAATTGTCGGCACCCCACTCGTTGATACAGTTGGGAGGAGGACACCTCCGGGACTGCCGCCTCTGCAACTTCTGGCCTTTCGGCTGACTTGGACCGATAAGAAGGCAGGTCGCCATACAGCGCGTCCAACGTAGCAGCATCCGCCGCGGTCGAAGCGCTCGTGTCACCCCTTGGCTCTTCGGGGGGATCTCCCGGCTCTCTTGAAGCTGATGCATCTTGAGGCCGAACACCTGTAACAAGACTGCGGTCAGTCGGAATACTACATGCAGGAGAAACCAAGAGGTTGCGACGATACCATAGGATGATGTTGCCTCAAACATCTCATCAGCCGCATCAGTCTCCAGGGGATCCATCGGAAAATTTTTGCCAGAATCAGCACGAACAGCCGGCTCGCTTTCGCTTGCCGAGTATCCTGTGGACCACCTGATAGAACTCGATGCCTCAGGACTTCTTTTAGAAGTCCCAGCACCCGAAGGACCGATGTCGGCCACATCACCTCCGGACTCCTCCAGAAGGGCACAGGAACCTGCTTCAGCTCCATAAGTGAATAGGGGATCATAATGTTCCCCTTGTTCTCCAGCTGCCTCAGCTCCTACAATAAAAAAGGATTGATAATAAGTCAATGGGAACGCACAAAAAGGCGTATTATATGGACAAGGTTATCTTACCCAGATCTGGATCCAATTCACCACTAGTCGGTTCAGCAACCGACGGTTCAGCTGCTAATGGGGTAGCAGGAGGAATCGCCATAGAGGGATAACCCTCTACGACAATCGTAGGAGCTTGGCGACGAGGCTTCTTCGCCAATGATTTCCTACGAGAGCTACCTGCCCGCTTTCTCTTGAAGTGGACGTCAGAATCCTCTCCTTCCACTTCTCCCGCACGTCGTGGGGAAGATGTCCCCACCACACCGGAGCCAGCCGCATGAGTATCAGCTCCCATCCCCGCCTCGAAGCGAGGACTCCCTGCATCAGAAGCCTCGCTATCATCTACAGCGATGAACTCCTCCAAGCCAGGGACACGAACCCGTTTGCCTTCCTTTCTCTCAAAAGCCTTCCGCTTCAGTCGATTAGAGATTAACTTCACACCCGAACGGTTGGCATTGAACCCAGGAGGTGTGGAGTTGGAAGCCGCATACCACTGGCAAAAGCACAGGGTCGTCAGAAGGTTGGGATCCTTCAACGGCGTGCGCAGCCACGCCCCAGTGCCGCCCGCAGTAAAGAATCGCCAGGCACGGGCCCCATCGATGAGACTCCCCATGAAGGCTAAATCGAGATTGGGGTTGCCCACATACAGCTGGTCGTACCCGAACTGTCGAGCAAACCGGCTTGGGATGTAAGGTTCTAAATAGCAGACATCCCCGCTTCTATACAATAAATGTGAGGGCCGGGTACTGACCAGCCACTCAAAAACCCCCCGACTCATGGGAGACCGTCCTGACTCCGCATCTCAGAATTCCTCGTCGTACCCTGCGCCCCGAATGCGAGGAAAACAGCGGAATAAGTTGTAAGCGTCATGACGACGCACTAACTTGCGGGCCTCGGCCACGTAGGTTTTCAGCCAGGAACATCCGTCGAATCGGCAGAGAAGAGCCATTCGAACACCTTGCGGAGGGTCTTCTCCAGCTTCAATCAAAGAAGGGCAGTGTAAGGCAAACCACGCCATTAAGTAAGTGTATGGCAGGCCCACCCTAGGATTAGGTCCATCACAAGGCAGGATGGCACTCTTCCCACGCCTCGTCGCCGGTGGCCTGCAGAAAGCCTCCGATAATGCGCGAAGGCCTCTTTGAATACAGCACACCATGGCCGGAAGGAGACCCAGACGGTGGCCATGGACCAAGCGAACGGCAGGCAGCAAAACATTCGGGTGGACGATGTCACCCGAGGAGGATGGCACTACGCATTTCTTCAACCAGACGGTTAAGAAACCGGCCAACAGTGCCTTCCAGGACATCGGCTGACAAGCCTGATGGTGAAAGCTCCGAAGGACATCACCCTTCTTATAGGGACCATCGTCTTCTGTTATGACAATATCCCTTTGGAGGCATACCTCCATCCGTTCAAAAATGTCGCCATCTGTGACTCCACAATGAGCTGCCTCAGGAGCATTCTTCATATCTGGGAATAGGTAACTCGCCCAGTTTTTCAACCTCTTCGAGCTACCCTTGCTGCCACCATGGATGCTAGAACAAATGTGCAAATGGCACATTAACTCCCGATAAGTCTCAAATAAAGCAGGCTCCTGCTTCTCCAGAAGAGCCAACTCTGTCTCGCATGAAAAGTACTCTTCATACGGGAGAGACCCGAAGGGCAGGGCAGAGATTTCCCTCATCTCGTGTAAGGTCATGCCCAACTCGCCAACCGGGGTGAAGAAGGTCCCCGAAGCTGGGCAATACAACTCAAGGATGGCGTAGAAGCACGCCACCTTCATATCAATGCCGTAGCAGGTTGCCCTTACGGCCTCATAGAGGTTCAACCTCTCCAAGTCCTCCTCGAAGTGAGCGAGGATATAGTTGGTCAGGTCCGCCCACCATGTCTTTGGGGGGTGAACCCAACCAGGAGTCCTGAAGTCAGTGGCAGGATAGTTCCCGTCAACTGCGCAGAACTGGGTGCCAAAAGTCTGCGCCATAGCCGGATTCTCTCCTACCGGAAGCTCCCGCGACACGTTTCCAGGATATAGGCCTATTATGTTGTGAGGAGGGCCCGCCCTTGAAAAACCAGGAGACTGAGATTTTAATCTCCCGACGTGGACGGACTCGACACTTCGGCTCACGCCCCACGCCATCTTCGGAGCCTGAGTTACACACTCAAAAGAAGACAAAAGAAAGTGCCGCTTGTTAGACGGAAGATAAAACTTCTCGCCATCCAACTCGAAGATTCACTGTCCCTCGCCTGCCTGCAATTGACGATCAGGATCAGACGCGGCATCTCCGAACATGAAATTGGGCTTTTTATAAGTCCGACGGTCGATGTCTTCGAGAGGAGCGGTGGTTAGAATACTCCTCATGGTGAGCGGATCACCACCATGGATAAGCGTGTCCCGGACGACGGAACTCCGCTCACTAAACAAAGAAGCCTGTCCATGGAATTGCAGGCTAATGTTACCATCCGTTCGGCTGGTCATCCCAAATAGACTATTCAAGGGACCAGGGGTGTAAGGCACTGCAAGAAAGAAAAGAGAACTATGATTAGTTCATCAGTCAAGCGGACATGGGATATAAGATTCGCTAAGGCATAGCCTCGCCCCGTGAGCAAGGCCAGTAAGGCAACAGCCTCGACAAAGCTTGATCTCGCAGACAAATCTGCATTTTGCAGAAAACGTCTAAGTACCAACTTCGCTTAAGCGAGAAGTGGTATAGCCCTAAGGGCTGACGTCATCAAGAGGGTGTTATGGTCAAGAGTCATCCTTCGTAGCCATGACTGAAGGGACAGACCCGAGTCCTGTTCCTCAAACAGGACGAAGACAGTCCAAGTAATGGCTTCGTACGGAAGCCTAAAGAAGAACTATTCAGTTCTTAATTCCCTGTACAAGGAAGATAGGGAAATTCAGGGAAACGAGTTCCCTAACGAGAACAAACCATATTCCGTCATCCTGATAAGCCAAATACTGGCTTTAAAAGAGAAAGACCGCAATCTCTAATTAGGAGAGAAAGTCTCTTACCAGCGATTGGTCGCTCGATGACCGAAGGAGGAGGAGGACCCTCCGTTGCAGAAGTCGCCACTTCTTTCCCCGCTCGTCTTTTGAGCGCTATTGAAGAAGCTGCAAGAGTACTCAAAGCTCTCTGAATGAAGAAGGAAAAGGAAGAGGGAAAGTCAAGAAATTTCTCTGAAAAAGGAGATCTTTTCCTGTTCAGCCCGATCGGGCTTTTATAGGCCAATCAGCACCTGAAACGAGGCCTCGAAAAGGGCGTACGCCGCCATTTCGAATTAATTCGAAACGCCACCCGAAGCACCTTCCCGAGAAGCGCTGCTTCGATTCCACTAAGGGTTAACTTCGCCCTGGCTTAAAATGCGGGCTTCACGCAATCCTTCAGGGACTTCGCCGGAAGACTTATCTTAGCCCCCTAAAAAGGCGCTGTTCGCCGGACATGCCAGTTTCGCGAAGTTCATTTAAAGAAGGGACTATGTCCTTAACTCCGCATACAGTTTAGCTCCCTATCGCCAAATTTTCAATGAAAGCAAGCAAAGATCTGATAATCAAGAGATGAACTTTCATTGATTTAAAAGGAAGAGTACATTGATATTACATCAAAGTTGTGTTTCATACAACACACCCAGTTGCTTAACAAGGTCATTTGCGCAAAAAGCATACAAGTGGTTTTATCCGCTTCTAAGTCGAACCGACTGGACAAAGAAGGCCTTCCTCCTGCACAAGGCCGTAATCAGTGGTGCCGCAAGGACACGGTCATTATTCTCCACAAAAATGGCAGATCTTGCCAGGCCATTTTTGTTGAAGCCTGGCAATAAAAACCTATCGCCGCCAACACAATAGATCACGTATAATGGGAATCGGCAGTGATACCAGTGATCTAACGGGTGTGAGGCCCGTTTTCCCGAAGTGGATCGCCCCCAAAGGCCACCAAAGTTGAAAGTCGGCAATGATGCCGGCGATCCCACAGGCGACGCCCACTATCAAAAGCGGCAGCCAGCCTTACTTCAGAACGGATCACCTCGGATAAAAGGCTGCCAACAGCCTCTCGGACACGCACCCGCTGCCCCAAATTGTTCCTCCTGCTTAAAAGTAAAGCTTCAATCGGGGAAGCATAAGGCAATTTTATGGTTCCTTCCATCAAGTCACTGGATTGGCGAACATAGCCCACTGCAAGGCAAATCAGAACAGATTAGCAACTAAGCACAGAAGAGGCCACAAAAGAACTAAGCCAAATCTTTTGGGTCGAAGCGATCCAGTTTCAGTAAAGCAAGGGTAAGCCTCGCCTGCACAGCACTGATAGACTGGCTCAGCAAACGCCAAGTCCAAGCCTCGCCTATATGGCTAGCCAGACTGATCCTGAGGGACGCTGTCTTAGCCCCACCTATATGGCAAGACTGGCTCAACTATTGAAGAGACCAAGTTCCAAGTTCTGCCTATACAGCGGACTTAATGTGCAGTGATCTTTTTCTGATCAAGTCAAGATGATAGCTTCGCTGGGAAGCTATGCCAAAATCCTTCTATGTAGATCAGTTAAATAGAGAACAAGGGAAGCTAATCCCTGAAGCAGCTGCCAAAGCTAAATTAAGGGAGATGAACTCCCTAAAATCGGTGAAGTCGTTGAATGATCAAGACTTACCGGTCCTTGGCCGGATAATGACAAGAGTGGGCATTCCCACTAGTTCAGAGATCTGAGTATCTCTTTCAAACTAAGAGAAGAGAGGCAAAGCACTTCTCTTCAGAGGACTTCAAGTGTCCTATTTATAGGCCCCATGGCCTGAGCGCTGCCGCCTCAAGCGTGGAAGCACGAGCGCATTTAAGGCATTTATTACGCCTTGAGAAAAGGGACGGTTTCCCTTGGAACCGTGCGAAGGGAGAAAACGTCTCCCTCATAAAAGGCACTTATGGCGCCTTGAAGAAAGGGGATATCTTCCCTTGAAAACGTGCAAATCGGAGAATATCTTCCCCGGTCAGCGCAAGAGAAGCAGAAAATCGATACTTTTCTATTTTGTTGATGATTTATCTTGACGTTGTTGTGTATACACCATGAGACAAATATTTGAAGTCCTAGATACATTGGTGAAGTGGAAAAATATGATGGAGAATAGACAAGTAGGCAGATTAAGGTGCTTCAAATTAATAATGTTAGGGAGTACAAGGATTAATTTCTATAATTTGGACAAAACAATAAGATTGGTGTTGACACTCGAAAAAGGCAGAACTCTCGCATTCATCTCCAACCGGTCTGAAAGACATCTAACATATCAACATCTACAAAAGATAAGTCGAATACAAGCTGATGACCAGAGGCAGCAACATGGACATTACTAATCTAGTAAAGCAGAAAGTAAGCCACGATTGCCTTTTTGGAGAGACCCAAGCAAGTCTAAGATGCTAAGTTAGCTCAATACTTAGCTTGGCATAAGCCCAAGGTAAGCTTCATAGCTCCGCATGGAACTAACAGCTTCGCCTAAGCTTGGTTGGTAGTCTCGCTTTGAGGCTAACTATTAGCTCCACCTGAAGCTTCCCATTTAGCCCTGCCAGAGGCTGATCCAAGAGCTTCACGCCAGAAGCCTTATCCCTTGCTGGTTTAGCACCGCTATGGGCCGGGTCATAGATCCGCCATGAACTGAGTCTTAGCTTCGCATGATGCCCTGAAGAAAACTTCGCCTGAAGATATGAGCTAAGTCTTATTTTCGCGTGATCTAGCTTCGCATGATCCAGCTCTGCAGTGAGCTTTGCCAGACCATCAAATTGACCATTAATGGGTTAACCCCACTAATTTAGTGGGATTAACGCCACTTTAAGTGGGCAATTACACCGTCCACTTCGTCCCACATTAAGTGGAGACGATTGAGCCATCACGGCAAGAGGACGTTCGCACAAAGCCTCTAGTTTCGCCAGAAGCTCGCAAAAAGCTTCGCTACAAGGCCATTTGCGAGCTTCGCGCGAAGCTAATGACTTATTCAGCTTTGCTGAATTCAAGGGGGCGGTCACACCCCACTTTGACTATAAATAGTCCCTTACTGAACACAAAGGGGGGACACACGGACGAAGGGACAAACAGAGAGGAGATTGGTTGAAAAGAGCAGAATTCCTAGCAAAAGGGCTCTACTGATCTTCTGTTCACCGATTCCCCAAACCAAGCGAGAAGGGAGTCTTATTAGGAGGCAGTTCAATCACCTGATCGATTGCATCATCAAAGGGATAAAGTGATCGCGCGCTGAACAGATTCCTACCGGCACATTTTCCTAGAAATCTCAGAGGTGATCTACTTGTAATTTCCTTTTTATTACTTGTAATTTCGCTCCTCTACCCTTTTTGTAAGTTTTCCCATGAACTTCAAGTTTTCAATGGAAAACAAGATGGCGACTTCGCTGGGAAAATTCATCTTCTGGCATAACAAGGAGACAGTGTCACAATGCAACGATTAGAGTCTTGAGCCCGTCCTTTTCGAAAACTTGGTCATTCATTTCGACCAAGAAAAATTTGAAGAATTGCTCTCTGAAGGTAGTCCAGTGCTCCACGCTCGGAAGCACAAGAAGATCTCAATGGCCAAGGCTTCAGAGCAGAAGCCAACCTTAGCCAGGCAAGCAACTGGACAAGCCTCGTCCTAACTCCTCTCAGCCTCCTCCACCGGGGCTAAAAGTGCCTTGCGCAAGGCCAATCAGGTTCCCTGCGAACCTAAAACTTCGCTTCCCAAGCAGACTTGGACACACGCAACGATCAAAGTTCCACAAGGCGAAGCGCCACTGCAACTTCGCCTATCACGCGAAGACAAAGGCAAACTGCCTATCCAGTTTGGCATCTTCGCCGAGGCTATTAGCTGCGAGGCCAGATTGGTAACTCTGCATTCGCTTAATCAAGGAGCAGCAACTTCTTGCACCAACCTCGTTCTCACAAGCAAAGTTACCGATGGCTTGGCTAACACAGTGCCAGTACCTCAGGGTACGAACAAAGTTCTCAGCCGCAAGGTTGAAACTGAAGCACTCAGCAATGCTAGCCACCTTCGTTACAAGGCTGAGAACAAAGCACCACAGCGTGCTTCGCTCTCAAAATCTTCCAGCGCTAAGTCCGCTCTTCAGAGCGAAGTTAAGGGATCATCCCTGAGTGCTAATAGCGGTGCTTATGCAGCTTTAGCGCCCAGGGTGCTACCAGAGTTCTCAGCCGCGAAGCTAGAACTAACGCACTATGTAGTGCTAATCGCCTCTGCGGCAATGCAAAGAATGAGGTCTCGTCCTGTGCTTCGCTTCCAAAGCCTGCGGGTGCTAAGTTCGCCCCTGCAACAGCTTTAAGCAAAAAGGTGATTTCAAAATCACCTGAACAGTCCAGTACGCGCTCCGTCCGGGTCTCCGCACTTGATAGCTTAAACTCAGCTAACCCCAACCTGCGAGAGTTCTTAACAACAAGCGGAAGTTATAAATACTCCAAACTTCTCCCTCTTGTTATGAATAAGTAGGATGTCATCTAGTGATGGTCCATTTAGTCCATTGCCGACTAGGACCAATACTTGCCACCCTTCTAAACTGACAGTCAGTTTTTAATCGACTATCGGTGTGAGCTCCTACGAAGCATCATAAAAGGAGCAAATCGCGAAATTTACCAGATCTGTCCTCTGCATCCGTCAACATGATAGAAAGGGGACGTGAACCGCATAAGGGCAGAAGAGCATCGCGTGATGCTAATTCCCCTTCATTCAGTCTCCAGACCCGGATTATAGTCCTGGCTTAGGCCAAGTCTTGGTAGACAAAGAAGGTGTGTTTCGAAGCACCAGATCTAGGGTGGCAATACCTTATAATTATGAGCAGCCATCCTTTTCGACTGGAATAAAATCACCAAGACCAATGAAAAGGTTATTTCAATGGTCTGAAGATGAAGGGAAAGACAGTGGGTATGCCTCTTCAGCAACAGTCAGCTCGGTACGAACGGACAGAGTGTCGGTGCATATGGTTGATAACGGTAATGATGACCTCCGTCGACAGTTGGAAACTCAGGAGCAAACCTCCAAGGCCCAGTAAGAAGCCTTGGACAACATTCAATATATGCTCACTCAACTCCTCACCAACCGAAATAACAATGATACTGGGGTAATCATAATGAGGAGAAACATAATGATGATGAGCAACCCAAGACTGAGAAGTCAAAGGAAAGTTCTTCCATTGATGCTGAAGTTCTTAAAGGCATCCAAGCTCAGATCGCATCCCTAGCTCAGAGAGATGGATTGAAGAAGGCAGGCATGACTCGTCCTTACCCCTTGGAATGGGATTCAATACCATACCCGCTAAAGTTCACGCCACCAATATTATATACGTATGATGGTAAGAGCTCACCAAACCAGCACATCTATTACTTCCGGTCTCAGACCGGCAACGTTGTAGATAACGATGCTATCATGGCCAGGTTATTCATTGGTACTTTAAAGGGGTTAACATTTGATTGGTTCCGAAGCCTTCCTCCAGGCTCTATCAATTCCTGGATTGACTTAGAGACTAGATTTCTTTCTCGTTTTAACGAGGACGATACCAAGGTAACCATGGATAAACTCATCTCCACTGTACAGAGAAAAGGAGAATCTGTCTGTGACTACATTGAGCGGTTCAGAAATTTGTCTCTGATGTGCCCAGCAGGGATGCCATTGCCCATGCTCTTGCAGAATGTAGGCATAACTTTCTGGACCAAGTAGAGATTCGTATGGGAGCTGTCAAAGCCCATACCTGAAAAGAACTAGTTGAACAAGCTGAGATAGCCGGCGAAAAAGTTTGAACCATCTACCCCTAAAAGCAAATAGGGTATGAATAATAAGGGGCGCGATGACATGGCACAATCTTTCCAAATCAAAGGGAAAGAGACCATGTCCGTTGAATTATCAGGGGATGTTCCTCCAAAGACTAAGAAGAGTGGCGTCAATAATCAGGAGTTTGAGTTCCCTCTGAAATAATACTCCTTCAAAGACGAGCAGGTGGTTACAATATTCCATTTACTCCACAAAAGAAATAAATTGAAACTGACAGAGGCTCGACGCCCTAACGAAGTAGGACGCACAAACGATCCCAACTATTGCCTCTTTCATAGGATGGTCCATCATCCTACTAACAAGTGATTTGTCCTCAAGGACAAAATTCAGGCTTTGGTCGATGCAAAGGTTCTGACTCTAAAGTCACAACAAAAGAAAGTCACTACAAACATGCTGACCCTTGAGTTCGACAAGACCCCAAAAGTCACAGTTCCTGATGGGTCTTTTCCCATCCCTGAAGCACGGCTGGAGGTAAACGATCCTTCAGCTAAATATCAAGAGATTAAGGGTCTCGTTCTCTTGACATTAAAAATAAGGGAGATCATGTGGATACACCCAGACCTTGCCCAAGACAAGCAATGGGATTCGCAGAAATCCAAGTCAAAAGGTAAATCCTGCAACGTTATCTCTATCCTACCAAATGACGGCAATGTGACAATGCTTCTCTTAGTGATTCTGAAAGTGAGAGGCATGCTTGCACAATACAGGCTTATGTACCTCAGCCGACGAGTACTCGATCCAGAAAATCATACTTAAACAGTATAAGCAAATTACTAACGAGACACAACAGCAAACGACGTCAGTACAAGTATCCATGCTAGCCCCGATCTCGACCTCGGGAAAAGAGAAGCAAAAAGAAGTCTGGTTTGATCATGTCCTGAAGAAACCTTCAGGCTCGGGACTTAACATCCTGTTTCACTTTGACATATTGGCCCAGCTGGCTAATATCCCCGGTCGTATCACCGTACACGAGCTGCTTCGCGAAGGAGACAAGAGAAACACTCAGGGATGCACTGGCTAATTTAGAATCATTTCTGACACATATGCCAAAAATCCCTAGGGACGACACTCAACCCTCGTGTGCTAAATGTCATCGTGTCCAGTTGAAGGTACCTGACTTTCACAGCTGAGGATATGCTCCTCAAGGATAACAAATATGATTGACCTTTGTACTATACCGGATACATCGGTTCGACGTGCATTAAAAGAGTACAGGTTGATCCAGGGTCTGCACTCAGCATCATACCCGAAAGGCTCCTCTACTTTCTTGGCATATCACTGTATCAGTTGTCCGCAATCAATTCTACGATAAATGGTTTTAACGCAGGGAGTAGTCACTCACTTGGAAAGATTCGACTCCGTTGCCAAATTGGGAACCTGAAATTAGAAGTGACACGTTATGTCATTAACACTGACACTTCATATAACTTGTTATTAGGACGACCTTGGATCACGCTAACTAGATTGTTCCCTCTACTCTGCACCAATGCTTCAAGTACGTGGAGGATGATATAATGGTACAAACGGTGTTCACTGAGAAACAACCATTCAAAGGGATGGAGAACTACTTTACTGATGCCCTCCTATATCAGGAAATCGGTAAAACATCAAAAGAGCCATTGCCTGACAATAATGACAGTGGTAATGAGATAGATTCAGAATCTGAAGAAGATATGCCAGCTACTTTGGTCGGTGAACCAATTGTAGCATATTTCAATCCTCAATGTAATAATCCCTCTGAGGATGATGATGAATGGGTAATTAATGACAATGTTATTTTTGATTATCCTGCGAGTGTCGAATTGTTTGAGTCTGTTGCCCATAGCTCTCTGCACATGCCCTTACATAAACCAAGCATGTCAGGTGCATCTATGTGGAAGGGTCTATCTTCGTGATCCCTCCATCCAAAAGGAGTCAATCACCAATAATATTCGGTAGAGCCCAACTACAAAGGTCTACGGTCACAAATTCAAGTTCAGACTCAGAGCCCCCGCATTTTTTCCATTATGCACGATCAGCACAGTATGTGATGAGAAAAATGGGATACAACCTGGAGCGTGGGAGTGGCCTGAATTTCAAAAAAGGATGACGTAGTTTCAACGTAATTTCATACCGAAAGGGAAACCGGCAAATTACCATGATAAAACATGCAGGGGGTTGGGGTATGTTACAACTCAACCTTCTACATCGATTCGATCTGAAGATAACAGACCAATCCAATCACGCTCTGCCTCTTCCTCCGAGTGGGAGTCAGATGTCAGCGTGGGAACGATGTTCGACAATCTCTCCATTAATATGACTTCAAGTAGTCAATTGGAGCCTGCGGGAGCTATTGATGTTGAACCATGGGCTCAGCAACTGGATTTTCAGTGAGAAAAGCGATTCGAACAACGCGAACCACCTACTGAAAAAAATGTGATCCAGGTTAACTTGGATAGTCAAGACCACCCTAAACCCATCTTTATAAGTGAGAGCTTATCACTTACAGAGAAGAAGAATTGATTGTACTCGTAAGAGAGATATCGATGTCTTTGCATGGAATTATGAAGACATGCTCGGACTTGATCTGCAAGTAGCCATGCATTGTCTGAATATCAAGCTTGATGCCAAGCCAGTCAAGCAACCACAACGACGATTTCGCCCGAACATTATGGAAGCTATTGAAGCTGAAGTCCATAAACTCATCGCATGTGGTTTTATATGGGAGGAGCAGCATCCAGATTAGGTTGCTAATATTGTTCCCGTTCTTAAAAAGAATGAAAAAATTTGGATTTGTATTGACTACCGCAATCTCAATACAGTCTGTCCCAAAGACGAATTCCCCTTGCCCATCACTGATGTCATGATTGATAATACGCGTGGGTTTGAACGAATATCCTTCATGGATGGGTTCTCGAGATACAGTCAAATCAAAATGTACCCTGATGATGAAAAGCATTCATCTTTCAGGACACCGTTGGGGGTATACTGCTATACCGTGATGCCCTTCGGATTGAAGAACGCGGGAGCAGCTTATCAATGTACAATGAGTACAATTTTTCACGACCACCTCCGAAAGACGGTAGAATGTTATGTCGACGACATTGCTGTCAAAAGTCGCGATAAGAATGATCATCCTCGTGACCTAAGAACAATGTTCGATATAATGCGAGCTCATCGACTGAAAATGAATCCGACAAAATCATTCTTGGAGGTTTCGAGTGGCAAGTTCTTAGGATTCATTGTCACGTCAAAAGGGATCCATTTTGACCCGGATAAAGTCCAAGCTATCCAAAACGTGCATCCACCTAAGAATCTCAAAGAACTTAGGAGTCTGCAAGGCAGACTGGCCTATATCAGGAGGTTCATCGCAAATCTCTCAGACCATTGTCAACCATTCACTTGGCTCACGAAAAAGGGTATCTCTTTTGTATGGTATCAAAACCGTCAAGAGGCTTTCGAGGATATCAAGAGATACCTACCCTCCGGTCTTAGTGGCTCCAACATCAGGGAACCTTTCCTACTTTATGTGAAAGCTATTGACTATTCTCTCGATGCTCTGCTTGCTCAAAAGAACGATGATGGTCATGAATAGGCTATTTATTTTCTGAGCAAGACTCTGATAGGGGCTGAATCTCGCTACAACCCTATTGAGAAGGAATGCTTAGCTCTTATTTTTGCTATTCAAAAGACGCGACATTACTTGGTTGGCCAAACCATACATGTCATTTCTAGAGTTAATCCTTTGCGTCTTCTCATGACCAAACCAGGATTACTGAATTCAAGATTAGTTAAGTGGGCCCTCCTTCTGTCTCAGTACGACATGCTCTTTGTCCCTCAGAAGGCAGTTAAAAGCCAGGTACTTGCAGACTTCCTGGCTGCTCATCCGGTTCCAAAGAGTTCAAAACTTCATGAAGATATTCTAAATGAGGTTTTCGAATCTAATATAACTTCAGAGGATGAAGTATGGCAGACGTTCTTTGATGGAGCATCAAGAATAGGCCTTAAAGGCAAGATCATTACTGGTGTAGGGGTTGTATTTATCTCACCATAAAATTATGTCCTTCCTAGGGCGTTTTCATTGATGGAATCATGTTCCAACAATGTAGCAGAATATAACGCTCTACTCATTAGCCTTCAGCTCGCCCATGAAATGGGGGTACGCTACCTCGAAGCTTATGGTGATTCAAAACCAATTATTAATCAGGTTAAAGGAGAATATGAGGTCCGCCACAGAGATTTGGTACCTTATTATCATGCAGTTATCAAAATGGCTAATTTATTTGATGGCTTTTACATCGGTCATGTATCCCGATCCCAAAATACTAAGGCTGACGCTCTGGCTGCACTAGCCGCGACATTAGCCTTACGATTGACACAACGTATCATCTTACAGTGGCTACTCGACACCTTATTTGTCCTAAACATGTGTTGAAAATCAAGGAGGTCCATATCACCTCGACAGAGTTTGAACCGAGAGATTGGCGATTTCTCCTCATTGACTATGCTTTGCATGATATATTACCGGATGACCCTAAAGAAGCGGCGTCTATCAGACGAAGGTCTCTCCATTTTTACTATGATCCAATAGTAAAGACACTTTACCGTCGCTCATATGACAGTATCCTTCTCCATTGCCTTTCTAATTCGGAGGCGCAGGAAATGCTTAAAGAGGTGCACGATGGTATATGCGAGCTCATCAACCAGGTCTGAAGCTCAAGAAACGATTGCACATGCTTAGATATTATTGGTCAACCATGGTAGCCGATGCCATCAAGTACGCACAAAGGTGTAAAGCCTGTCAAATCCATGCAGACTTTATACATCAACCTCCAAAACTACTTCATCCGACTGTTGCGTCGTGACCATTTAAAGCATGGGGAATCGATGTCATAGGGCTTATCAGGCCCTCATCAACAAAAGGTCATCAGTTTATCTTAGCAATAACCGATTACTTTTCCAAGTGGGCAGAGGCTATACCACTTGTTGATGTTAAAACTTCCAGCGTGGTCAACTTCATCAAACACCATGTCATTCATTGGTTTGGTGTCCCCAGGTGGATTATTCATGATAATGGTCTCCAATTTATAAGTCAGGTATTCTATCAGTTCTGTGATAAGTACCTGATTCAGAATGTGACATCAACCGCTTATAACCATGCTGCAATGGTTTGGTGGAAGCATTCAACAAGATAATTATCAAGCTACTCAAAAAATTCATTTCATCAAATAAACGAGACTGGAATAAGAAGCTGGTGAATGTCTTTAGGCCTACCGAACCACAGTTCGGACCTCGACAGGCAATACACCTTTTTCTCTGGTATACGGGTGCGAAGCAGTCATACCATTAGAAATTCAGATGTCATTATTACGAGTCACCTTGATGACCAGAATGACAAAGGAGGACAATGATCGATTACATCTTCAAGAGCTCAAAGCCCTAGATGAGAAGCGACCACAAGCTCAACAACATATTGAGTTGTATCAAGCGCGAATCTCGAAGGCCTTCAATAAGAGCTTAAGCAAAGGGTTTTAAAGAGAAGATTTGCTTTTAACCGTCAGACGGTCGATGATCATGACGCATAAAATCAGGGGCAAATTTTAGTCCAAATGGGAAGGACCGTTCATGATAGAAACAATCTACTCAAATGGAGCTTATCGCCTTATAACCCCAGACAGTGATACGCTTATGATGCCAATCAACGGCAGGTTCTTAAAGAAGAATTATCCTTGATAGGATCCTTCTTATGATTAAGTTAATGGTACAACTCTGATCAAGATCTTCATATCCAAAATACTTAGAAAGAGCGCTCCTCTCTTTCTCTAACGGGATTATACTGCCATAAGCCAGTGTCGAGCCGATCAAACACCGGTTGCATCAAAGAAGAACCAAGGTTATGAACTTCAGTTTTAGCCTTATCACTCTTCTCTAATTTATCGTCGATTAGTGTCGAGCCGATCGAACACCAGTGACATTGAAGAAAAAATAAGGTGTCAAAGTTGTTTTAGCCTTGTCACTCTTCTCTAAGTATATAAACATGTATCTATCTCCAATTTAGAAGAATAGGTCATATTTTAAAGTCAAGCATGCCTAAGCAACAGTTTTAGGCAAATGGCTTATTTAGCCTGACTTTTTGTTGTATAATGGGGGCATACCTCCCTGCTCCTGTTCGATCGATCGAAGCTCGACCCAACCACAAAAGGTCCGACCAAACAAATGAGTTTATCTGATGACTTATCAAAGCAAACTCATTGAAGGAGGTTTGTGATGCATTCTCTTGCAGAACCTTTTCACTGTTTTCACGTTCATATCAAGACGTGGTGACTGACCAAATGGTGACCGATCGAATGACAAACACAAATGAATTTATCTGATGGCTTATCAAGCCAAACTCATTGAAGAAGGTTCGTGACGCATTCTCTTGCAGAACCTTTTCATTATTTTCACGTTCATATCAAAAACATGGTGACCGATCAAATAAGAGATCAAAGGAGTTTAGCTGATGACTTGTCAAGCTGAACTCATTGAAGAAGGTTCGTGACACATCCTTCTGCAGAATCTTTCCAATGGAAACGAGATCTTTAGATAAAGACCTCGCGGAATTCATCCCCAACTCACCTACAGAGTGAAAACTGAGGGGAGGCATTACGTTACTCGAAGTAACAAAATGATCCAACGCCTCTAACGGCTAAGGATAGAGGAAAATGTTGGCTCTTAAGCCCAACATAAGTTCTCGACAACTCATCATACTGAGGGGAATAGCATGGCTAGCCCAACTCAAACGGCAGTTGGTAAAGGCATATCAAATCCGTTGACAGCTGAGGATTTGATAAAAACCCTAAGGGACCTGTTCCCATTTGATTCCTCTCCAAAATCACTTACCAATTCTCATTCATGGAATGGTAGGACCACATAAGAAGGTATTCATTTTCCTAGTGAAATGACGAGTCAAACCTATCATGTTAATATTAAACCTCTGATAGTAAATCTCTAACCTACTCCCCAGTGGATAAAACCAACATCCCTGCGAATCTGGTCAATATCCCTAGCAAATTAAAACTCCATCCTTGTCATGTTAACATTACACCTTTGACAGACTATTTTACAAATCTCATTCTAAATCCCCACGGAGTTCTCTGACATATAATCTTTCATGAGATTCATATTTTTAGCTCCCCAGCAAGTCTCTAATGGACCCTCTTCAGAGTTTATTATTTTCCTCTAAGTCTATTATTTTTCTCCCAGTCCCTAATGGACTTTCTTGGTTGTCATGTTAACAATATACCTCTGATAATTTCTTCAAAATGAAATCCAACGGAGATATTAATTTTTCCACGGAATTTATGACCAAATCCTATCTTCCCCAGTGGAGTTATTACCTTTACCGTTATGTCCATCTTGTCACCTCTTAACCGTAAAAATCTTGAGCTTGGTGGTTTCTCAATCGATTATGTCCATATTACCTCTGAACCGACAGATAACCAAGTCTCATCTTTCAGTCCAGTAAGGACTATCCCTTTGTCGTTATGTCCAGTTCGCCACCTCTGAACGGCAGAGTTCTGAGTCTAGCAACTCCTAATCGGTTATGTCCATATTACCTCTGAAACGACGGATACCTAGATCTCTCTCTCTCATGGTACTCTAACTGCCATGTCCAGTTCACCACCTCTGAACAGATGAGTTCATAACTTTATTCTCCTTCCCTCTATCAAGGTCAGGAGCCCTTGCTGTCATGTTAACATTAAACCTCTAAACAGCAGATTGTGAATCTGATGTCCTTTAGTTGGTCATGTCCAGTCAACAACCTCTGAACCAACAGGAGTCCAGATTCAATCTATCTCTGTAGTCCCTGATGGACTAGCTGCCAAGTTAATACGACTACCTCTGGCAGCGGATCCGAAGTTTAATGTGTCTTAGTCTATTCCGTCTAGTTTATCATCTCTGAATAGACAGGTCCCTAAAATTGGGTTCACGTCCACTTTGTCATGTCCAGATCATCACCTCTGAATGACAAAATTTTGACCAATCATGTCTAGTTTGTCATTGTTATCTGCCAAATCCTAAGCCTCATTTGTCTTAGTTCAGTAGAAACTCTTATAGGTTATGGTATCTAATTTATCATAACATATTTACAAATCTAATGATCTTTAATTTGTTATTTTAATATTTATCTCTGAATAGTAAAGATCGTCAAGCTTACTCTTTTCTATCCTCATCTCAACATGATTTGAGTCAAGTCATTTTTCAAATTTATAACTAATTACATCGGTTCATCACCTTTGACTAGATTAGTTATACCAATATTTTCTTTCTTTTTTAGGATTGTAGTAAACTTGAAAGAAAGAATTGCAAACGCAGAAAATAAAACAAGTTGGAAGCACAATAGAGGAGTCAAATAAAATTACTTTTTATTAATTCAAAAAGGGGATACATGGATTACAAGCTACGCGACTGCTTCATAAGACTTGATCCGTTCCTCAAGGATGGCCAGCCTGTTCTTTCTCTCCTCAGCATCTCTGATGAATGCTTGCGATCTCAACTCAGCCTCATTAAAGTTCGCTATCTGGGACAGACGAGATTCAATTTCAGCTAAAGTTACCCTCTGTGCTAGCCCCTGTTGTAGGACTTCCTCATTCTGGGCCTTGAGCTGCTCTAGCCAAGCGATCTTCTCAAGATGCACCGGTTCAGCCTTAGACAGAAGAAGATTGGCTCTTTTGATCATCTCTTTGGCCTTCTCAATCTTATCCTCAACGTCGAGAAGAGCACTATTAGAAGTATCTATGGCATCTCCAATTTCTACTTTCCTAGTCTACAAGGATTTTAAATCTGAAGATATTGCCTTAACTGCTTCCTGTGCTGCAAGATGAGCTTCACATATTTGAGCAGCAAGGAATTCAAGCTGTTCATTAACTAAGGAGTCCAAATCTGAATTGCTGAGGTGACGCCACTTGCCCACATCCCTCTCAAGCCTTTCTACCAGAAGCTCCAATGTGACAGCCTGATCATCCCCTCTAAAATCTCGAATGAGGTCGATATATCGAGAGAGGACCACCTTTAAAGCAGAAAATAAGGCGGTTGAGCTCTTCAAAACAAGAGAAACAGATCGCTTTAGGCTTTTATAAAAGCTATCAACCATCTCGGTCACAAATTCTTTCTCGTTTTCAACTACTCCCGGTGAGCGAGTAGTACCTGAAGACAAAGCTTCCACCGGTTTCACAGTCATAACAGTAGAGGAAATGACAGAAGCACTGGCTGGAGAAAGACGAGGGATCACCGGTGATCTAGGAGGAGTCCTCATTAAAACCAGTACAACAGCTACAATGGAAGTAGGGCTGGTGACTATTTCAGGAAAAACTGGCTCAACAACCAGTATCGGAGACGTAGGGCTGGTAATTATCTTCAGCCTAGCGATTGTCAGAATAGGAAGAAACCTCTGGCATCTCACCTACCGATGCAGTTGAGACCAAGATTGGTTCTGTAACCACAGTCTCCTCAGCCTCTTTAACTCCACTAGCAGGCTTAGACTGATGAGAGGGCAGGTCGTGATACAAGGCATCCAACTCGGCAACATCCGTCGCGGCTGAAGTAGTTGCCTCACCCCTGATTCCCTCAGGAAGATCAGCTGGTCCCCTTGAAGTCGATGTACCCAAAGGCAGACACCTATGAAAAGACTTTGTTGAAACAAGGCATAACAAATATCAGGAGAATTGCTTACAAAAGATCAAAGTATTACCAAGAGGCGATACTGCCTCAACTGCCTCAGGAACAGTCTCTCTCGGACTTCCTTGACGGCAACGCTGATTCTGCTGGGCTCCATAGGAAAGGCTTTGGCAGATGCAGGAGGGACATTCGGCTCATCCTCGCTCGCCGAAGCCTCTGTGGTCCATCCTATAGAGCTCGAGGCCATTGGACTCTCTTTCGAGGTCCCAGCACCCGAAGGACCGACATCAGCCGCGTCACCGCCGGAATCTTCTAAGACGACGAAGTAGCTAGCTTCGTCACCTTCCTTATAAGTAAACAGGGATCATAATAATCCCCCTGTTCTCCTGCAGCCTCAGCTCCTGGTTCTCTTGCAGCCTTAGTTCCTAAATCATAGGATAAACAAATGAGCTGTACAAAATCTATAAGTACATGTCAAAAAAATGAGTGAAACTGGTCTTACCCAGGCCGGGAACAGCTTTATCAGCCGTTTGATTTTGTGCCGATAGTTTAATAACTAACGGGGCAGGAGGAGGCACTGCAGCTGATTCGACCTCTGCAATAACGGTGGAGTGTAGCGAGAGGCTTCTTCACCACCCTCTTCCTTCGGGATCCACCGTGCTGCTTTCGTTTGAAGTAGACGTCAGGATCTTCTTCCTCTACCTCTTCCACCTCTACGTCTTCCATAGGGGTTGTGTCTACTCCACCAAGAACATCTGGTGGAACCTCAGCGCCTGCATCTCCTTCAAAGTGGGAACTTTCCGCGTCCGAAGTCTCACTGTCGGCAGTGGCGACGAACTCTGAGAGGCCTGGCACCCGGACCCTTTTGCCCTCACCCTTCTAGGTGACTTTCTGCTTCAGCCACTGAGAAATCAACTTCACGCCAAAAGAGTTAACAGAAAATTCGGTTGGCATGGAGTTTGAAGTTCTATACTACTGACAAAACCCCAAAGTCGTTAGTAGGTTTGGGATCCTCAACGGCATGCACAGTCGTGCCTCAGTACAGCCAGCGATGAAGAACCGTCAGGCGCGGGCACCGTCAATAAGGCTTCTCATGAAGGCCAGGCTAGTGTTCGGATTACCAACATAAAGTTGGTCAACCCCAACTGACGAGCAAATTGACTCGGGACATAAGGCTCCAAATAGCAGGTATCCCCGCTCATGTACACCAGATGAGATGGCCGGATGCTAACCAGCCATTCGAAGATCCCCTGGCTCAGCGACGTCTTCCCATCTCCTACATCCTTGAATTCTTCGCCATAACCCGTATCGCGAATGTAGGGGAAGCACCGGAAGAGGCTATAGACGTTGTACCGATACAGCAGCTTGCGAACCACGACCATATAAGTCCGTAACCATGAAGATCCCTAAAATCGACGGAGAAGCGCCATTCAAACTCCTTCTGGAGGCTCTTCACCAGCTTGAATAATAGCTGGGCAGTGAAGAGCGAACCATGCCATGAAATAGGTTTATGGCGGGCCGATCCTGGGATTTGGTCTGTCACGGGGTAAGATAGTACCCTTCCCCCTTTTCGTCGTTGATAGTCTGCAGAAAGCCTCCGTCAATGCACGGAGGCCCTGCTGAATACAACGCACCATTGTCGGGAGAAGTCCAAGGGAACGACCATGAACTAGACGAACGACCAGCAATAAGACAGTCAGAAGAATGACGTCACTAGAAGGAGATAGTACCACACATCTCTTCAACCAATCCGATAAAAACCCAGCAAAAAGTGCTCTGGGACATCGGTCGACGGGCTTGATGATAGAAACTCCTGAGAATGTCACCCTTCTCATAGATACTATCATCTTCTTTCAAGACCATATCTCCCTGAGAATGTTCTTGCATCCTCTGAAAAATGTCTTCATCTGCAACCCCGCAGTGAGCCGCTTCAGAAGCATCTTCCAGGTTGGGGAACAGATAATTCCCCCAGCTCTTCGAACTGCTCGAAGCTCCCTTATGACTCCCATGCATACTTGAGCAGATGTAAAAATGGCACATCAATTCCCGGTAAGACTCGAACAGGGCGGGCTCCTGCTTCTCCAGAAGTGCCAATTTCGCCTCGCATGGGAAGTATTCTTCATAAGGGAGAGATCCCATTGGCTGAGCAGAGACTTCCCACATCTCGTGCAAAGTCATGCCTAATTCGCCTACAGGGGTAAAGAAAGTCCCTGCTGGACAGTATAACTTGAAGATGGCGTAAAAGTTTGCTACGCTCATCTAGATGCCATAGTAGGTTACCCTGACAGCCTCGTGGAGTCCCAGCCTCTCCAAATCCTCCTCAAAGTGGGCCAAGATATACAGAGTCAAATCTCTCCACTATGCCTTGGGAGGATGAATCCAGCCTGGGGTCCTGAAATCAATTGCAGGATAGTTGCCGTACACTTTAAAGAACTGATTTCTAAAAGTTTGAGCCATAGCGGGATTTTTCCCACAGGGATGTCTTGGAGAACGTTCCAAGGGTGGAGACCCAATATGCACCGAGGAGGACCTGCCCTTGTATAACAGGGAGATATAGCTATCAATTTACCCATATGAACGGAGTTAGTGGTCCGAGTCACTTGCCACTTCATCTTTCGAGGCCTCGTCACGCATTGGAAGAAAGACAACGGGAAATGATGCTTGTTAGACGGAAGGTAATACTTCTCGCCATCTAGATTGAAGATCCACTGCCTTTCTCCGGCCAGCAGCTGATGATCGGTGTCGGGCGCTGCGTCCCCAAACATGAATCTAGGATTCCGAGAAATTTTCCGGTCACAATCCTCAAAGGGATCAGTAATCAAGATGCTCCTCATGGTACGCTGATCTTCAGCATAAATCAGGGCATCTCGACCTGGAGCGCTACGCTCGCTGAATAATGAGGCTTGCCTTGGAATTGCAAACTAACATTCTCATCCAGTCCCCTGACTGTTCCAAAGAGACTGTTCAAAGGACCCGGAATATAGTACACTACAAAATAAGAAGAAACTATATTAGTCCATTAGCTAAAGAAGAGGAAAGCTAAAACAAAATGAAAATTGCTAAGGCAAGCGAAGCTAGCTTAGCAGTAGCTTCGCCCTGAGGCTTAGCTCCACATCCTGCACAAAGGTAGAGTGCAGAAAATCTCTAAGTGTTAGCTTCGCTTCGGGAGCTTAACTTCGCGTTCTGTCGCTGAACAGAATGTGGAAAAGCCCCAAGGGCTAACTTCGCTGAAAAGGCACTTGTGCCTAAAACTGTTCAAAGGACTTTAAAATCCTCTTCCCAGCTACGCCTCTAGAGCTAGCTTCGCATCCTATCATTTGACAGAATGTGAACCGCTCTAAGGGGTCACTTCGCATAGAAGCTGAGAGAAGAAACCATTGGTTTCTAAATTTCAAGTTGAGAAATTAAGGGGAATTAAATCCCCTAAAATTCGGCAAAGATAAATTAAGGAAGAGCGACTCTCTGAGATCACTGGATCACGGTGAATCACTATAGATTCACCATGAAGCAGCCAATAAATAGCTTCGAAAAGAGATGAAAATCTCTGGATAAGAGAGAAAAATCCCTACCCGTAATGGGGGGTTTGATGATCGAAGGAGGAGAGGGCGCCTCCATAGCAGAGGTCGCTGCCTCTTTGCCTGCTCGTCGATTGGGCGCCATGAAGAACTGTGAAGTTCTGAAAATCCAACTGAGGAGGAAGAAGAAAGAGAGAGGGAGTTTCGCTCTCTGAAAATTTGATTTTAAGATAAGGTAATCTTCTCTTTCAGTCCATCGGGCTTTTATAGACATAAAAATGTCTAACTTTGCATCCTCAAAAGGAGCGCAGGCAGTCGTTTCAAATTAATTTGAAACGGCGCCTAAGCGCCTTCCCCGAGAAGCCTTGCTTCAGCCCCGCCAAGGGTTAGCTCCGCTGCGAGTGCAGTATTGACTTCGCACAACGCTTGAGTAACTTAGCCGAAAGTTGGGCTTTAACTTCGTTGAAAGTTCATCTCTAGCTTCGCAGGAAATTTTGCGCTAGCTCCGCTGAGAGCTCGTTTCCAACTTAGCTAGAGATCCATCCTCAACTTCGCTGGAAGGTTAGCTCCACTAAGAGCTTTTTACCTAAGCCAGTCCATTCTAGTTGTTTTCGAAATTCAAAGTGAAAAGAAGGGAAGCAAAGTAGATGAGCAAAAAGTACAATTTTTATTGATTCAAAAGGGAAGATACATTGGTACATTAAGATTGTCTTTCATACAACAGAATCATTGCTCCAAAGGCAGACAAGTTGTCCTATCAACTTTCAGGGTGATAAACCATCCCAATTGGACAAGAAAGGTCTTTCTCCCGCACAAGGCCGTAATCCTTCGCTTAATGGCAAATTTTGCCATCAAGAAGCTGATCTTCTTTGATGAAAATTGGCAAGAGATTGGTTGCCATCAAGGAGCTGGATCTTCTTTGATCAAAATTGGCAAGGGATTGGTTGCCACCAGAAAACTGGATCTTCCTTAAACAAAATTGGTAAAGGAAGGATCCGAGACCTTACTGGTGACATCCGCCTTCTCGAAGTGGATTATCTCGGATAAGCGACTACCAGCCCCTTCCCGAAGTGGATCATCTCGGATAAGCAACTATCAGTCCCTTCCTGAAGTGGATCATCTCGGATAAGCGACTGCCAACTTCTCCTTGGAACGCGCATCAGCTACTCCAATGTGTTCCTCCTGCTTATGATCAAAGCTTCAACTTGAAAATCAAGGGGCAAGTCTTTGTTCTCCTTCATCAGGATAAAAAAAAATGGGGAGCACATCACACTGCAATACAAACAGGAAACAAGTTAGCATTAAATAAGAAAAAAGGGGAGGGACGAAATGCTAAGTCAAAGTTATGTCCTGAGGATAAGCTTCAGATAAGCAGAGGATAGCCTCGCTTGTACGACGACGCTAGAACAGTTTAGCATAAGCCAAGTTTTAGCTCCGCCCCAGGCCGTTAGGCTGGAGAAGCCTCAAAAAGGACCAAGTCCTATCCTCGCCTATATGGCTAGGCTAGACTAGCCCAGAAGGGCACAGCCTTAACCCCACCTATATGGCAAGACTGGCTCAACCTTGAAGAGGCCAAGTCATAACCCTCGCCTAAATGGCAGATTTAATAGATCAAGGCAGGAACTTCGCGTAGAAAGATCCTTTGCCTGATCAGGCAAGAATGCTAGCTTCGCCAGGAAGCTTAAAAATAGGGTTGAAACCCTTCTCTGAAAATCAACCAAATGTAGAGACCAAGGGAATTCAATCCCTAAGATAGCTAATAAAGATAAGAAAATTAAGGGAGATAAACTCCCTAAAGTCACTGGAGGGTCGAGGCTCACCAGATCTTGATCGGATAATAACCAAAGTGAGAGTCCCCACTGCTTCAGGGACCTCAGTCTTCTTACTTGAGCAATGGGGAGGGGTCATAAAACAATCTCCTAAAGAGAGGAGTATATTTCTCTGAGAAGGACTGTAAGAGTCCTATTTATAGGCCTCGTGGCCTGACCACGCTGCTACCACTTCAAGCTTGGGAACGCAGGCGAAGTTAAAGCATTCAAATGCTTGACCTTGAGAAAGGGAATAATCTCCCTCGGGAATGCACACGAAGTTAGTTTGAATTTCGAAAAAGGGAATAATCTCCCTCGTAAATGCAAAGGAAGTTATTCAAACCTTGAAAAAGGGAGCAATTCCTCTCGTAACTCGCAAAAGCAGTTAGCCTCGGGAACGGAACATCGCTCCATCACAATAAGCGCGAGGCTAATGCTCGTAGTCCAACCCGGTTTGAAGCGAAGCTACTTCAGGAAGTCCAAAGGCGAAGCTACCTAGAAGAGAGAAGCTACCCAGAAGCGCGACGAACCTATTCCAGCCCGAAAGCGGGGCTAAAGGCGAAGTTGAACTCAACCACCAAGGCGACGTTCACATTCACATACCATCAATCAAAATAGTTCAAAGTATTTCGAAATCTGAATCATTCCATTGCAGATTCACGAAAACTTTGAAGGGAGTCTTGTTGACACTCGAAGAAGGAAGAACTCCCGCATTCATCTCCAACCGGTCTGAACGACGTCTAACTTATCGACATCTACCAAAGATAAGTCGAAGACAAGCTGATGACCAGAGACAAGGCAGCAACATGGACATTACTAATTCAATAAAGCAGATAGTAAGTCACAATTGCCTTTTGGAGAGACCCAAGCAGGTCTAAGATGCTAAGTTATCTCAATACTTAGCCTGGCATAAGCCCAACGTAAGCTTCATACTCCGTATAGAACTAACAGCTTAGCCTAAGCTTGGTTGGTAGCCTCGCTTTGAGGCTAACTATTAGCTCCGCTTGAAACTTCCCATTTAGCCCCGCCAGAGGCTGATCCAAGAGCTTCGCGCCAGAAGCCTTATCCCATGCTGGTTTAGCATCACTATGAGCCGGGTCATAGCACCGCCATGAACTGGGTCTTAGCTTCGCACAAGGCCGTGAAGGAAACTTCGCCTGAAACTATGAGCTAAGTCTTAGCTTCGCGTGATCTAGCTTCGCATGATTTAGCTCCGCAGTGAGCTTTGCCAGGTCATCAAATTGACCGTTTTAAAATCCCACGAGGGATTAATATGCGAACCCCACTAATTTAGTGAGATTAACGCCACTTTAAGTAGGCGGTTACACCCGCCCACTTCGTCCCACATTAAGTGGAGACGATTGAGCAATAACGGCAAGAGGACATTCCACGAACCCTCTAGCTTCGCCAGAAGCTCGCAAAAAACTTCACAGCAAGGCCATTTGCGAGCTTCATGCGAAGCTAATGACTGATTCAGCTTTGCTGAATTCAAGGGGGCGGTTACACCCCACTTTTGGCTATAAATAGTCCCTTACTGAACCCCTTACTGAACACAAAGGGGGGACACATGGATGAATGGACAAACAGAGAGGAGATTGGCTTGGAAAGAGCAGAATTCCTAGCAAAAGGGTTCTACTGATCTTTGTTTTCTATTGATTTGCAAAGGGGAAAAACTTACAAAAAAGTGTCAAGGAGCTAAATTACAAGTAACACAAAAGATTACAAGTAGATCTCCTCTGAGATTCTAGAGAAGTGTACCGATAGGAGTCTGGTCAGCGCGCGACCACTTTGTCCCTTTGACGATGCGAGCGATGAGATTCCCTTCTCGCCTGGTTCTGGGAATCGGAGAACAGAAGGTTGGTAGAACCCTCTTGTTACTTCTCAAAACCGCCTTCACTTAGGAATTCCTTCTCACCTGGTTCCGGAGATTCCTTGAGAAGAGGGAGGTATTAGGGTATCAGCACCCTGATTAAAGAAGCAGCTCTCTAAAAGTCTCTGATTCAAGAGAATATATCTCTGCTTGTACGCGCGGTGCGTCCTCTTGAGAAGTCTGCCGTCTCTTTGGAGCGTATCGCCTGTGTTGGTGGTCTTTTCTTCTTGAGATCCCTCTCCTTGTGCCCCTGGTGGGCTATTTATAGGGAGAGCAAGGGTATAATCATCCCTTTAAAATATAGAAATAGATTGAATCAAATCTGTTTAAATATGGAAAGTAGCCTTGCTGCGAGGCTAGAATCAGCTTCTATGAAGCTAGAAATAGCAGGTCGGTGATCCTCTTGATCTGTTTTGATCCTTTCCATATAGTTGGAGGATTTCCCTTGATCCTCTTACTCGTTTTAGGAGAGTCAAGAGATTATGGCAATCAACTGCCAAATTTGATCTCAGAGTTGACCTTGATTGGATTTGATCTCAATCCTGATTAGATTTGATCTCATCTGGAGATTTAATTGGTCAAAGATTGACCATAGCAGACCCGCAGCGGCGAACCCGCGTCAAGCTCACAGCGGAGCTGGAAGAAACATCTGGCGAAGTCAGAAGACAGCTCTTCAGCGGAGCTAGATAACGTCTGTGACGAAGCTACCGAACATATTCTTCTGCTTCAAGCGAAGCTAACTCTCTATGGAGTTAACTGAGCACTTCAGGCGAAGCTATAAGTTAGCTCCCTGGCGGAGCAGTGAATGGCTTCAAGGCGAAGTTGGATGATCTTAGCCTCTCAGGCGAGGCTGTCCCTTTGGGCTCATGTGATGCTAAGTGCTAGCATCTTAGACCTGCTGAGGTGTAACGCCCCGATCCCGAGGGTAAGGAGACATTACTGCGACGTATATACGCAGGTCATAAGTACCCTTACGTATATACGCTAAGCATCAGTACAGGCAAGAATCACATACCACAATACGTAGTATTTATACACATGCCAACATAAGGAGTACAATTTACAAAGTTATCACAGAGTGTGATATACTATTACATGTATCGTATATCACAGCCAGGTACAAAAGTAAAATTTACAATATGAATACAAGATGCTCACGAGCTGAAGGAAAATCCCGCAAGCTGGAAGGAAGAGTCGGGTACGAAAGGACCAAGATTAGTCAGCCTGCTCTGAGAGGAAAACTTGATCTTCGGTGGAGGGCTCCACTTCAATCCAAGCTTCAGAACCTGAACATACAAATTCAAGGGAGTCAGAACCTCCCAACAAATGTTCAGGTTACAGCCAAGTGGCATAAGAGATAAGTGTATGAGAGTTGATATAGCATTATGAATAACAAGCGTGTAAAGGAGGTACAACGTATTATAAATGGAAAAACCCGAATACATCGATATTATCACTTTTAATGCTTAATCTTATTACTCATCCTACTCATATGTCTAGGTATGTGCTATAGCGTCCTAACGCACATACATCCACATCTGAGTAAGTTGAGGCTGTTATTGGAAACCAGCGGGGGTATCAACGAACAATGTTTACATGGGTCCCGTGCATACCCGGGACCACGGCCCAGGATGTTCAGTTGCTTGATGACGGAACCTACCGCAAGGCGATTCAGGAGGGTCTTATGGATGCCCTTATCAAGATAGTACCAGGATGGAGGGAGCCAGCTCTCCCCTCGGTCCCCTGGAGGCCCACAGGTCAGACCGAAAGTTTTAGTTGCACAACATGCCTAATACCACTGTAAACACGAACATGTATTGATAGCCGCGAGTTTCCCCCGACCCGATGCAAGTAGTTCCTTTTTATGATTTATTATATATTTATCAGATTCCAGGAATGAGCAGGAACAAGTCAGGAATACATGTATCTCAGGAGTACAGTAAGTACTATAAAGAAATCAAGATGTTAGGTCATCATTCCCGTTATCGTGATAATTATGAGAGTCAAGTGTATCATGCTGGGTGTCAAATGATAGCATGACAAGAGGGTGATATTCGTCAAGTGACAAGTCATGTAATAACAAGGGGCAATTATCGGTAGTAGCTGAGCATAATCGGGTGGAGCTTAAGCAAGCTGGAGGCACAGATAGCTAACAGTGTTTAACACTGGAGCGTCTGGCAAGATTACCGGGACAACTCGTCGTAAAGTGCGAGTAGCAAATCCGGCAGCATCTTGCCTAGACGAATCTAGTGGTAAAGCACTGAGCGCTAAGTATGCTCACCAGATGGAGCTGAGAAACCTGACGGTCCCAATCACTTCTCTTTCAAGATAGTGAGAGACCAGAGGCTGAATGGTCTGGAGGCGGTGCTGAGAAACCTGACGGTCCCAATCACTTCTCTTTCGAGATAGTGAGAGACCGGAGGCTGAATGGTCCGCACGAGTTGTTCTATCCTATTACAAGCATTACAGTATATCAGTCCGGTTCAAGTGAAGACATCCCACAGATTACAACACACACACACCCGTACAATCATACCGCACTGATACTAAAGACAACATAATAAAGATTTAATACAAATCTATTTTCTGGCGAGGAAAATCACTCGCCTAAAACGCCACTTTTCAAGTTTTGCACGTCCGATTCCCCGGGAGAGGAAAAATACCAAGCGAGCAAAGGAAAGGGGGCTTGGCCTTTGGGTGGCCGTCGGCCCTAGGGTGGTGCGGCACCCCTTGGTGGTGGCCTAGGGAGTGGCCGGCCCCAAGGAGAGGGAGGAGGAGAGGAAAGGGAAGGTGATTTTGTTGGTGGTGGTGGTATTTGGTAAAGAAGATGGATTTTGGTGAAGTAATAAAAGAAAGTAAAGGAAGTAGTGGAGATGAAGGTGGTGTTGTGATGGTGAACTTGATGGTGGAAGTGAAGATGGTGGTAAAATTAGTAGAGATGATGGTGAAGAAAAAGGTTATAAAAAGATGTTGGTGGTGTCGTTAGTGTTGTCGTTGTAATCGTCACCGGAATGATTACCGGAATAATCGTAAACAATTACCGGAATAATCACCGGAGATGTTACCGACGAAGAAGAGCTCGGCCCCAATCCAAAGGAGGTGACCGGCCCTTAGAGAAGATGATGGGGTGGTGGTTTGTGGAGAAGTTTTGTTGTAGTGGTAGTTTTGGAAAAGGTAAAGGAGAAGGTGGAGACTTTGGTGGAGTTGTTGGAGTTGTGATGGTTTAAATGGAGATGGAGGAGGAAGAAGATGAAGGTAGAGAGTTAGAGAAGTTGTAGTGGTTGTGGTTGTGGTGGAGATGTAGGAGGAGTTGGTGGTGGTTAAGGTGTTGATGAAGAGAAAATGAAGTGAAATGAAGAAGGAAAGGTTTATATAGAAATTGGAATTGTGAAGGTGATGTAAATAAATGTTTAAGAGGGAGGTTTTTGTAAAATGGAGGGGGTGAGGTGTCCCTCTCTTGGCCGGCCATGGTGATGGGAGAGGGGTTGGATATTTTGGAGAAGATATTTTTGGTGTTAGATATTTTCGGTGAAAAGTTGTAGAAGATAATGGAAGAATGGAGAAGTTTGGAGAATTTGGTGGAAGGAAAGGAAGGAAAGAAAAAGGAAAAAGGAAAAGAAAATAAAAAAAAGGAAGATATTTTCTTGGAATAAAAAGTGAAAATGATTAGAGTGGCGGATTCCCGGGATTCGGTTGCGGATGAGGAAAACTTTCAGAAAAATACCGAAATTGTCCGAAAATCAAGTATCTCGGAACGACCCGCAAAAATTCTCAAAAATCAAGAATATTATTCTAAGAATCATGGTGAAATTCATTTCAAGAAATTCTTTATAATTTTTAAATTAAAAATCCTGGAATCGGCCGTCAATATCGGTCGTCGCCAAATCTGGCCGAAATCTGTTAAATTTTGAAAATTCTCAAAAAAATGAATTAAGATAGTAAATATTATTCTAAGTAGATATGTGAAAGTGGTTTCTCAAAATTTGATCCCAGTTGTAAATTAAAAATCCAGGAATAAACCAGTGGTACCGATTAATCCCGATTTTAGGGTGTTTATAAAAATAATTCAGAAAAATCTGAAAAATCATAAAAAATCTAAAATAGTAGGAAACAGTGTTTAAAACTAAAATTGACCCATGCTGATGACCAGAGAGATCAAATCATGTAGTACTTCCATTGTAAAAAGAAAATAATAAATAAATAAAAATAACAAAGTGTTTTTTTTTTAGAAAAATGAGGATACGCATCTGAGTACGTATTCTGAGGATGGGGTGTTACAATCCATCCACCTTGCAAAAAATTTCGTCCTCAAAATTTCAAGAAGGGGAATATGACGGTAGAGAAGAATAGGAAGAAAGAAATTTACCAACTAAGATGTAAATAGTTGAGGGTAACGCTCACGAATAACATCCTCTCGTTCCCACGTGGCCTCCCCTGGAACATGCCTATTCCAAGAAACCAATACTAACGGTATTGCCTTATTCTTCAGAGTCTTAATACTTTTGTCTAGAATGGCCATCGGTTGCTCTGTATAGGATAGATCTGGTCGTAGTTCCAGTTCAGAATGATTTAGAATATGACTCTCATCCTTGACATACTTCCGTAACTGTGATATGTGAAAGACATTATGTATTCCTTCTAATGACGGCGGTAATGCCAATCGGTAAGCTACCTCTCCCACGCGATCCAAAATCTCAAATGGGCCGATATATCTCGGACTAAGTTTCCCACGAGTACCGAATCGGATTACCCCTTTTGTTGGTGATATCCTTAAAATTACATGATCACCTGTTCTGAATTCCAATGGTCTTCTGTTAGTGTCAGCCCAACTTTTCTGTCGGCTTTGTGCTGCCCGGAGGTGATCCCTAATAATTCTGACTTTGTCTGTGGTCTGAATTAGTATATCTGGCCCCAAAAGTCTTCTCTTACCGACTTCGTCCCAACATAATGGTGACCTACATTTTCTACCATACAAGGCTTCATACGGAGCCATCTTGATACTGGCCTGATAGCTGTTATTATAAGAGAATTCAGCCAAATGAAGATAGTCTTCCCATGACCCTTTGAATTCAATCATGCAGGCTCGCAGCATGTCTTCAAGAATTTGGATAGTTCGTTCAGATTGTCCGTCTGTCTGGGGGTGATATGAAGTACTGAATTTCAGACGAGTTCCTAGATTTTCTTGGAGACTTTCCCAGAAATGTGATCGGAATCTTGTATCTCTATCCGATACAATGCTAACCGGAACTCCATGCAGACGAACTATTTCCTTCATATATTTGTCTGCTAGAACTTCTGTTGTTTGACCTACTCTGAATGGTATGAAGTGAGCTGATTTTGTGAGGCGATCGATGATTACCCATACTGCATTATTACCCTTAGGACTGCGGGGTAGAGCCGTGACAAAATCCATGGTGATATGTTCCCACTTCCATTCGGGTATCGGTAAGGGTTGTAGAAGTCCAGCTGTTCTCTGGTGTTCTATTTTTATCTGCTGGCAAACCAAGCATTTGGCCACATACTGGGCTATTTCCCTCTTCATAGCATTCCACCAAAACTGCTGCTTTATATCTTGATACATTTTAGTTCCCCCTGGGTGTATGGAATAAGCCGAACTATGTGCCTCTGCCAAAATTTTCTGTCGAACTTCTCCTTGGGGAACACAATACCAAAATAAAGTGCATCATCCGAATGAATACGGATATCAGTTCTTAATCTAGCCTCTACTTGAGCTCTGAATTTCTATAATCTGGGGTCTTCCTTTTGAGCTTCTTTAATCTCATTCATCAGGGTTGATTGAATCTGAAAAGTCATCAACTGTCCTGACTTATCAGTTCCCCGTACTAGCATTAAGTCCAATTTTGTAATGTCCTGAATCAACTCCTTCTGCTGAGTGAGTTGTGCTAGTATTTTATTCTCTGGCTTCCTGCTCAATGCATCTGGTACTGTATTGACCTTGCCAGGATGATATTGTAAGTCTATATCATAGTCCGCCATCAATTCAAGCCACCTTCTCTGTCTCATGTTTAATTCTTTCTGCGTGAAAATATACTTAAGACTCTTGTGATCAGTGTAGATTAACACCTTGTCTCCCAGAAGATAGTGCCTCCAGATCTTCAATGCAAATATTACTGCTGCCAGCTCTAAGTCATGAGTTGGGTAATTTCTCTCATGTGGTTTCAATTGCCTGGATGCATAAGCTATGACATGATCATGCTGCATTAATACACACCCCAGGCCTTTTCCGGATGCATCACTGTATATAACCATCCCTTCTCTTCCTGAGGGAGTCCTCAAGACTGGAGCTGTAATGAGTCTTTTCTTTAATTGTTCAAATGCTGCAGTACATTCCTCTATCCATATATACTTTTCTCCTTTTCGGGTGAGCTTTGTTAACGGGGCTGCGATCTTAGAGAAATCTCGGACAAAACGCCGGTAATATCCAGCTAATCCAATAAAACTCTTAATTTCTGTTACTGTCTTTGGAATTGGCCAGTCCTTTACTGCCTGGATTTTGCTGGGGTCAACTGAAATTCCTTCTTCTGAAATCATATGTCCAAGGAAAGCTATACAGTCTAACCAGAAGTCACACTTGCTCCGCTTAGCATGAAGTTGTTCCTGCTGGAGAGTCTGCAATACTATCCTCAAGTGTTCTGCATGCTCCCTGTCGTTCTTGGAATATATCAAGATGTCATCTATAAATACAACTACAAACTGATCCAAATATGGCGAAAACACTCTGTTCATCAAATCCATAAAGACTGCAGGGGCGTTGGTAACTCCGAAGGGCATGACTAGAAACTCGTAATGGCCATAACGAGTCCTGAATGCTGTCTTTGGAATATCTTCTTTCTTTACTTTTAGCTGATGATAACCCGATTGTAAATCTAATTTAGAAAAGACTCGGGCTCCATGAAGTTGATCAAAAAGATCATCAATTCTTGGTAAGGGATACTTATTCTTGATGGTAACTTTGTTTAATTCTCTATAGTCTATGCATAACCGTTTACCACCATCTTTTTTGTTTGCCAATAGTACAGGAGCTCCCCATGGTGAAGTACTCGGCCTAATTAACCCCTTATCAGAGTATTCTTGCAGCTGTTTCTTTAGAATCTCTAACTCAGTGGGTGCCATTCTGTACGGACTTTGGATATTGGAACTGTGCCTGGAATGGTATCAATGGAGAACTCAACCATTCTGTCAGGTGGGAGTCCTGAGATTTCAGCAAACACTTCTGGGAATTCATCCCAAACCGGTACTCCCTTCTTCTGAATCTCGGTAGTAGTCATCAGAGTTTTTCTCTTGGCAGACTTAAGTTCCCCGTCAAATTGAAATTCAGGCTGAAGTGGAATTCTGAAATTAATTTTCTTATTCCGACAATCAATAACCGCATAGTATTTGCTGAGCCAGGTCATGCCTAAGATTACGTCGTACCCTTTGGTATCTAGTACGAGCATATCTATGGCCAATGTTTTGTTGCATAGTTCTACAGGGCAATTGATACAAATTTTAGAGGAGATGACTACTCCATTCCCTGTACTAATCTCCCATTGGTGGTCTAAAGACTTAACAGGTATAAAATGCCAGGCAATGAAACGATCTGATATGTAACAATGAGAAGCACCCGAATCAAAGAGGGCTAGAACAGGTTTTGAGTGTACCCTGATCTTACCTGTTACCACCTCTTCAGAAGTCTCGGCCTCTTCCGCTGTCAAGTTGTAAGCTTGTCCCCTTCCGCGACCTGCTGCAGCCCTAACTCCCCTTTGGACTGGGCGGATAACTTTCTGTTGGGGAGGGGGAGGGGCCCTTCTAGCCATTGGTCCCTGGTTCCTCTGTCCATTTGGTATTGGTGGTGCTGGCAAGGCTTGGTTCACTATTCCTGTCCTTTTATGGGGACAGCCTTCTATTGTATGGTCACTGAAACCACATACCAGGCATAATCCATTTGCCCTACGGCAATTTTGTTGAGAGTGACCTGGTTTCTGGCAATAATTACAAAAAGGAAATGATTAGGTTATCTGGAAGGGGGCTGGTCGAAATGGTCGTCTCATTGTCGGAACTTTTGCAGCTCTGAATGGACCTCCTCTCCCCATTTGTGGAAGTGGCCTTTTCATGGCCTGGTTCTTTATCAAGTTAAGTTTCTTTTTCTCTAGTCCTCGCTCCACCTCCCTAGCTATAGTGAGGACCTGGGCATATGTTTTCAGCTGTTGGGGAATCAAGAGGACTTGAATATCCATTTGTAAGCCCTGTTGGAATCTACTTGCCCGCTTCTCTTCGTCGGTCACCATATATGAAGCAAAACGGCTAAGTCTTAAGAACTCAGCGGCATACTCATCCACAGACCGGTTCCATTGCTGAAGTCTGATGAACTGTTCTTCCATCTCTTTCTGAGCTGTGGCAGGAAAGAATCTATTATAAAAGCTCTTAGAAAACTGGTCCCGAGTGATGGGTTTCTCCAGTCGTGCTTCTTCGGCTAGCCACCAGGTCCAGGCTACATCTTTTAGTTGAATCTTGGCAACCTCTACCTGATTTTCTTTTGGGACCCGGGCTGCGTTCAAAAGATCTGTGGTGTCGATCAGCCATTGTTCGGCATCTAGTGGTCTCTCTCCTCCTGTGAATATTGCCGGCTGCAACCGCCTAAAGTCTGATACGTTTCCCGGCCTTTGTTCCTTAGGAGTTGTTAACTCTTGCCGAAGGAGTTCTGTCTGCTTTTGTTGATTCTCTATCATATTCTGGATAACCCTCATAATATCAGCATTCTCTCCCGTGGGTCCATTTGGTAATTGTCCGGAGCTATTACGACCCATCCTTCTATCCATATTTATGTTGGTAAAAGATGACTGGAAACTGGAAAGATAGAAGGATTTAGGACATAAGGAAAGGAGTCAAGAAGGAATAGATAACTTTGTACATTATAGTTGGATTGTATAACCGAGACTCATGCATAGCAACAGCAAATTAATAGTCCATTAATTTGCTGCTTAGTTGTACTGTAGGTGTGAGAACCTAGGCTCTGATACCAACCTGTAACGCCCCGATCCCGAGGGTACGGAGACATTACTACGACGTATATACGCAGGTCATAAGTACCCTTACGTATATACACTAAGCATCAGTACAGGCAAGAATCACAGTACCACAATACGTAGTATTTATACACATGCCAACATAAGGAGTACAATTTACAAAGTTATCACAGAGTGTGATATACTATTACATGTATCGTATATCACAGCCAGGTACAAAAGTAAAATTTACAATATGAATACAAGATGCTCACGAGCTGAAGGAAAATACCGCAAGCTGGAAGGAAGAGTCGGGTACGAAAGGTACCAAGATTAGTCAGTCTGCTCTGAGAGGAAAACTTGATCTTCGGTGGAGGGCTCCACTTCAATCCAAGCTTCAGAACCTGAACATACAAATTCAAGGGAGTCAGAACCTCCCAACAAATGTTCAGGTTACAGCCAAGTGGCATAAGAGATAAGTGTATGAGAGTTGATATAGCATTATGAATAACAAGCATGTAAAGGAGGTACAACGTATTATAAATGGAAAAACCCGAATACATCGATATTATCACTTTTAATGCTTAATCTTATTACTCATCCTACTCATATGTCTAGGTATGTGCTATAGCGTCCTAACGCACATACATCCACATCTGAGTAAGTTGAGGCTGTTATTGGAAACCAGCGGGGGTATCAACGAACAATGTTTACAGTGGGTCCTGTGCATACCCGGGACCACGGCCCAGGATGTTCCATTGCTTGGTGACGGAACCTACCGCAAGGCGATTCAGGAGGGTCTTATGGATGCCCTTATCAAGATGGTACCAGGAAGGAGGGAGCCAGCTCTCCCCTCGGTCCCCTGGAGGCCCACAGGTCAGACCGGAAGTTTTAGTTGCACAACATGCCTAATACCACTGTAAACACGAACATGTATTGATAGCCGCGAGTTTCCCCCGACCCGATGCAAGTAGTTCCTTTTTATGATTTATTATATATTTATCAGATTCTGGGAATGAGCAGAAATAAGTCAGGAATACATGTATCTCAGGAGTACAGTAAGTACTATAAAGAAATCAAGATGTCAAGTCATCATTCCCGTTATCGTGATAATTATGAGAGTCAAGTGTATCATGCCGGGTGTCAAATGATAGCATGACAAGAGGGTGATATTCGTCAGGTGACAAGTCATGTAATAACAAGGGGCAATTATCGGTAGTAGCTGAGCATAATCGGGTGGAGCTTAAGCAAGCTGGAGGCACAGATAGCTCACAGTGTTTAACACTGGAGCGTCTGGCAAGATTACCGAGACAACTCGTCGTAAAGTGCGAGTAGCAAATCCGGCAGCATCTTGCCTAGACGAATCTAGTGGTAAAGCACTGAGCGCTAAGTATGCTCACCAGCTGGAGCTGAGAAACCTGACGGTCCCAATCACTTCTCTTTCGAGATAGTGAGAGACCGGAGGCTGAATGGTCTGGAGGCGGTGCTGAGAAACCTGACGGTCCCAATCACTTCTCTTTCGAGATAGTGAGAGACCGGAGGCTGAATGGTCCGCACGAGTTGTTCTATCCTATTACAAGCATTACAGTATATCAGTCCGGTTCAAGTGAAGACATCCCACAGATTACAACACACACACACCCGTACAATCATACCGCACTGATACTAAAGACAACATAATAAAGATTTTAATACAAATCTATTTTTTGGCGAGGAAAATCACTCACCTAAAACGCCACTTTTCAAGTTTTGCACGTCCGATTCCCCGGGAGAGGAAAAATACCAAGCGAGCAAAGGAAAGGGGGCTTGACCTTTGGGTGGCCGCCGGCCCTAGGGTGGTGCGCCACCCCTTGGTGGTGGCCTAGGGAGTGGCCGGCCCCAAGGAGAGGGAGGAGGAGAGGAAAGGGAAGGTGATTTTGTTGGTGGTGGTATTTGGTAAAGAAGATGGATTTTGGTGAAGTAATAAAAGAAAGTAAAGGAAGTAGTGGAGATGAAGGTGGTGTTGTGATGGTGAACTTGATGGTGGAAGTGAAGATGGTGGTAAAATTAGTAGAGATGATGGTGATGAAAAAGGTTATAAAAAGATGGTGGTGGTGTCGTTAGTGTTGTCGTTGTAATCGTCACCGGAATGATTACCGGAATAATCGTAAACGATTACCGGAATAATCACCGGAGATGTTACCGACGAAGAAGAGCTCGGCCCCAATCCAAAGGAGGTGGCCGGCCCTTAGAGAAGATGATGGGGTGGTGGTTTGTGGAGAAGTTTTGTTGTAGTGGTAGTTTTGGAAAAGGTAAAGGAGAAGGTGGAGACTTTGGTGGAGTTGTTGGAGTTGTGATGGTTTAAATGGAGATGGAGGAGGAAGAAGATGAAGGTAGAGAGTTAGAGAAGTTGTAGTGGTTGTGGTTGTGGTGGAGATGTAGGAGGAGTTGGTGGTGGTTAAGGTGTTGGTGAAGAGAAAATGAAGTGAAATGAAGAAGGAAAGGTTATAAAGAAATTGAAATGTGCAGGTGATGTAAATAAATGTTTAGAGAGGGGGGTTTTTGTAAAATGGAGGGGGTGAGGTGTCCCTCTCTTGGCCGGCCATGGTGATGGAGAGGGGTTGGATATTTTGGAGAAGATATTTTTGGTGTTAGATATTTTTGGTGGAAAGTTGTAGAAGATAATGGAAGAATGGAGAAGTTTGGAGAATTTGGTGGAAGGAAAAGGAAGGAAAGAAAAAGGAAAAAGGAAAAGAAAATTAAAAAAAGGAAGATATTTTCTTGGAATAAAAGTGAAAATGATTAGAGTGGCGGATTCCCGGGATTCGGTTGCGGATACGGAAAACTTTCGGAAAATACCGAAATCGTCCGAAAATCAAGTATCTCGGAACGACCCGCAAAAATTCTCAAAAATCAAGAATATTATTCTAAGAATCATGGTGAAATTCGTTTCAAGAAATTCTTTATAGTTTTTAAATTAAAAATCCTGAAATCGGCCGTCAATATCGGTCGTCGCCAAATCTGGCCGAAATCTGTTAAATTTTGAAAATTCTCAAAAAAATAAATTAAGATAGTAAATATTATTCTAAGTAGATATGTGAAAGCGGTTTCTCAAATTTGATCCCAGTTGTAAATTAAAAATCTAGGAATAAACCAGCGGTACCGATTAATCCCGATTTTAGGGTGTTTATAAAAATAATTCTGAAAAAATCTGAAAAATCATGAAAAATCTAAAATAGTAGGAAACAGTGTATAAAACTAAAATTGACCCATGCTGATGACCAGAGAGATCAAATCATGTAGTACTTCTATTGTAAAAAGAAAATAATAAATAAATAAAAATAACAAAGTGTTTTTTTAAAAAAAATGAGGATACGCATCTGAGTACGTATTCTGAGGATGGGGTGTTACATGAGGTCTGTTTAGAGATAATCTGGGCTTACTGTCTACTTCACTGGATAGTAGAGTCCAAGTTGCTTCCTTGTCCCTCGAAGATGGGTGAAAACTGGTCGTCAGCTTATCTGTCACTTGTCTTTTGTAAATGTCAACAAGTACAGAACTGGTCGTCAGCTTGTCTATTGCTTGTCTTTTGTAAATGTCAACAAGTTTAGACATTGTTCGGATCAATCAGCCTATCTTTCACTTGTCTTTTGTAAATGTCAACAAGTTTAGACATTGTTCAGGCCAGTCAGAATCTTGTCTTTTTAGAGTGTCAACAAGACCCCCTTCAAAGTTTTCAAAAGTCTGCAATGGCTCAGACTTCGAAATACTTTGAATTGCTTTGATCGGTGGTATGTGAAGTACGAACGTCGCCATGGTGGTTGAGTTCAGCTTCGCTTTCAATCCTGCTTTGGGATAGATTCGTCGAAGAATCGTGTAGATTCGCGACTCTGGGTAGCTTCACATCTGGGTAGCTTCTCGTCTGAGCCTTCCCGGAATAAGTTCGCTTTGGAACATCTTCTTTTCCCGAGGCCAACTGCTTTGGGCCAGTCACGAGAAGGATGACTTCTCTTGCATTAATCGAGGGAGATAATCTTTCCTTGTGCATTTTCGAGGGAGGATATTCCCTTTCTCAAGGCGTAGTAAATGCCTTTATGAGGGAGATCATTTCTTCCTTTGCACGGTTCTAAGGGAAACCGTTCCTTTTCTTAAGGCTCAATAAATGCCTTAAATGCGCTCGCGCTTCTATGCTTGAAGCGGCAGCGCTAGGCCATGAGGCCTATAAATAGGACACATGAGGCCTTCTGAAGAGAAGTGATCTGCTCTTCTCTTCTCTTGGTTATTAGAGAGAGATACTCAGATCTCTGAACTAGTGGGGATGCCCACTCTGGTTATCACCCGGCCAAGGACCGGTAAGTCTCGGTCATCCAGAGACTTCACCAATAGACTGATTACTTTTAGGGAGTTTAACTCCCTTAATTTAGCTTTAACAGCTCCCTTGTCCTTCATTTTGTATCTGACTGATCTGCAGAGAAGGGTTTTAGCCCAGCTTCGCAGCGAAGCTATCATTTTGACTTGATCAAAGAAAGATCGTTGCATGTGTGTTAAGCTCGCCATTTAGGCAAAACTTGGGACTTAGTCTCTTCAAAGTTGAGCCAGTCTTGCCATATAGGGTGGCCTAAGACTGCGTCCCTCAGGATCAGTTTGGCTTAGCCATATAGGCGAGGTTAGAACTTGACTTATGCTGAGCTAGCCCATCATCACTGTGCAAGCGAGGCTATCCTCTGCTTAACTAAAACTGGAATTCATTGTTAAACTGCAACTGAATCGGATTTAAATTGCTTCGCCCCAAAGAATTTGACTTAGCGCTTTTGCAGCTTTTCCTTTGACTTACTGCTAACTTGTTTCAGTTTGCATCGCAGTGAGCTATGTTCGCCAATCTTGTGACTTGATGAAAGAGACCAGAAAGTTGCCTCTTACTTTTCCAGTTGAAACTTTAAATCCTAAGCAGGAGGAACAACTGGGGCAGCTGATGATTGTTCCCAGAAGAGGTTGGCAGTCGCTTATCCGAGATGATCCACTTCGGGAAAGCGGACGTCACCTGTAAGGTCTCGGATCCTTCCCTTGCCAATTTTCATCAAGGAATATCCAACCTGCTGGTGGCAATCAGTCCTTCGCCAGTTTTGATCAAAGAAGGTCCAGCTTCCTGGTGGCACAATCTGCCATTATGCGAAGATTGCGGCCTTGTCCTGGTGGCACCCTCTGTTCCGCGAAGGATTACAGCCTTGTGCAGGAGGAAGGTCTTTCGTGTCCAGTTGGTTTGGCTTGGAAGTAGATAAGACCACTTGTATGCCTTTCGAGCAAATGACTCTATTGTATGAAACACAACCTTGATGTAGTATCAATGTATCTTTCCTTTTAAATCAATGAAAGTGCATTTCTGCTCATCTGATTTTTGCTTTGCCTTTATTCTGAATTAACTCAGCGGAGCCATGCGAAGCTAAGGACAATCCTTTCTGAATCAGGGACGAGCTTCTAGCGAAGCTAGCATAAATTTTTCCGCGAAGTTCGGACTGTGCCTTTAGCGGAGCTATCGATACGTCGCGCTAAGTCAGCACTTGACTTGTGGCGGAGTTAGCCCTAAGCGGGGCTGCATCAGCGCTTCTCGGGAAGGCGCTTTAGGCGCCGTTTCAAATTAATTTGAAACGACAGCCTGTACTCTTTTCGAGGCGTCGTTTCAGGCGATCATCGGCCTATAAAAGCCCGATCGGGCTGAGAGAGAAAGCATCACTTCTCTTTAAATTTTCCAGAGCACATGACTCTTCTTCTTCTCTTTCCTCTTAATTCAAGAGTTTAAGAACTTTCACAGTTCTTCAATGGCTCCCAAGAGACGAGCAGGAAAAGAGGTCGCAACCTCTGCAACGGAGGGTCCTTCTCCTCCTCCGGTCATCGAACGACCGATCGCCGGTAGGGATTTTTCCCTTTAAGAGAGAGATTTCCATTTCTCTCTTTAAGCCGATTTCTGGCTGTCTTTAAATGAATCCAGGACGATCAATCATGATCTTTGTGATTTTAGGGAGTTCAATTCCCTGAATTTTCTTTAATTTCTTGATCGGGAATCCAAGAACTGAAGAGTTCTTCTTTAAGCTTCCAAGCGAAGCTATCCTTAGGTGGTTCACATCCTGTTGAATGACAGGATGCGAAGCTGTCCTTTGAAATTTGACAGAAAAGGACCGTAATACCCTTCTGACGAAGGTAGCCCTTAGGGCTTTGTCGCATTCTGTTGTTCGAAGCTAAGCTTCTAGAGCGAAGCTAACACTTGGATATTTTCCTGCATCCTGCCTTCGTGTGGGATGCGGAGTTACACTACAGCTGCGAAGCTAAGCTTCGGGGCGAAGCTATCGTTAGGCCAGCTTCGCTCAGAGAGCGAGGCTATGCCTTAACAAAAATTGCATTTTTGTTTTAGCCTTTGTTTGGTTGATGAACTAATCATAGTTTTCCTTTGTTCTTACAGTGCACTACACTCCTGGTCCTTTGAACAGTCTATATGGGACGGCCAGGGGATTAGACGGCAATGTTGGCCTGCAGTTCCAAGGGCAGGCTTCTCTGTTCAGCGAGCGGAGCTCTCCTGCTCGAGACACGCTTATTTATGGTGGGGATCAACGCACCATGAGGAGCATCCGGACTACTGCTTCCCTTGAAGATTTTGACTGACGAATCTATCGGAAGCCTGACTTCATGTTTGGGGATGCGGCGCCAGACCATGATCGCCAGCTGCTAGCCGGAGAAGGGCAATGGATTTTCCAATTAGATGGCCAGAAGTTCTATCTTCCGTCTAACAAGCGGCACTTTCCCTTGTCTTTCTTCCAATGCGTGACGAAGGCTCGGAAGATGCAATGGCAAGTGAGTCGGAGTACTGACTCCGTTCACGTAGGGAAATGATACTTCCCTCACCCGGTTACACAAAGGCGGGACCTCCTCGTTGCATAATGGGTCTACACCCTGGGAATTTATCGCGAGACATCCCAGTGGGAGAAAATTCTGTGGTGGCTGATTAGTCTACGATTATGCATTATCATATCGCATTTTTCACCGATTTATGAATAAATTGTCGGTCTAAACCGTGTTTTGGTCTTGATTGCAGGTAGATCCAAAGTTCAAGGGTAAAGGGGTAATAAGAGCCTAATTAAACCTCTTTTATGGTAATTAATCCCGCATTACTTGGAGGCCAAGCCAAGGATTATCTAGAAGATTCATTGAACCTAGACTCCTGCGCATGTCAGACGAATATGCGGACGAAATTACCAGAAACCGAATATACCCTGACAATCCACGAGGCCAGAGGAATGTTCTGACAAAAAACCAGGGAGCTATATCCCTGGTATTGCCGCAAAAACGCGGCTATTTAGCTATATCCCTGGTATTGCCGCAAAAACGCGGCAATAGCCGCGTTTCCGCGGCAAGGCAGTGGAGCCACGCGTCGATTTTCGACGCGTGGCCCCGTCTCGTCTTTCAGAGGCTTCTGAGGCCTATAAATAGCCCTGTATTCGACTAGAGCGCGAGCAGTCTTCATTTTTAGGAGTAGGTGCAGATTTTAGGAGAGATTTAGTGTAGTGTAGGTGCTTTTCATTTCTCTTCTCTTGTATTTTCATTTCTTTTTAGATCATTGTAGTAGGGCTGAGTGATTCATAGAGAGAGATAGAGAGGGATTGATGTAATAGATAGTGACAGTCTATGTAAAGGTGCCTCCTTTCTCTTCCATTATAATCTCCTTCATCTTCTACATGATTTCTTGCTAACTTTTATTCTCATGGCAATCTAACTACTAACCACTAACCATCTAACCAATTACTTGATAATCCACATGAATCGGGTAGCCTCTATTAAGGCCTTGTTCTTGCAAGAGCCATTGATGACCAATGATGATGGGTTCTAACATCTAACTTGCTAACTTGCTAACCAAGCTAACTCTCTTTTATTTCATGCTTTCTTTTAGTAGTCTAATGAGTTGATGCTTGTATTAGCTTGATCTTGATGCATGTTTGAATGTGATGAATCATCTATGTGCCATGCTTTGTATCGTCTCTTGAAGCCAAGGATTATTGATGGCCGAGGATCAAAATGTGAGGCAACTATCATGAAGAGGTTAGCATGGTTAGTGGAGCATTTAGTAGTTAGTAGTCATGAGTTTTCTTTCTCTTGTTTTTGAAGGCAATTCTTTTATCTTTTCATCGGTGTTTTTACCATCCTTCTTAGTTCATCTTAGTTCCATTTTCTTTTCTATTCATTTTCCCAAATCACTTCTATTTTGTTTTCTTCGCCGTTTTCATCGCTCTCCTCACCTACCACATTCTGGATTTCATTTTCTTTTCCTTTTCATTCTTTTTCATTCTTTCAACAAAGAAGAACTGTTAACAAAAGACGTGAATAGAAATTGTTAATGCTTCTCTCGCCTCCCTTCCCTGTGGATACGACCCGTTAAGCCAATGCTATAACGGAAGTTTCGAGGGTACATTAGCACATTCGAGCTTTTCATTTGATTTCACATAAAACACATTTTTGAGTGCTAGTTCCGCCCCGATCAAATTTTTGGCGCCGTTGCCGGGGAAGGGAATGGTTTCGTTTTCACGTTTGTGTTAACATTGTCTTCTCTGTTTTGGTGTGCAGGACAAGCTTTACAGGTGCTTAATATTGCAGTACATAAACTAGCTTGAAATCTCCCTGCTCTTGAAAGCAGGGCCCAGATTTTGAAGAACTGCCGCGCAAACGCGATATTTGCCGCGAAAACGCGGCCATTTTGTGATGATTGTAAATCTTATTGTGCTGGGATGTGTTGATTGTAATAGCTAGTATATTTGTGCTGCTATTTTTTCTGCTTTGATTGCCTACACACCATAATAAATAAAGAACTAAAATACGGTATTTGAACGCCTTTAAAACGGTTTAGACATTTGCATTTAGGCACGTGTCAATCCAATTCCAAAATACTGTATTTTTGTTCTGTTGTTGTGATTTGGATGGAGATGTAAATATGGCATTGCATATAGCATAGGACAAACACGTGGGTGATTTATCGCTTTGTGTATATTTCTTGTCTATATTGCACACTTGCACGAATTGAACTTAAGGGCAAACTCCAAACAAGATAAGGTGGGGATTTACTTACCCTTCCTTAGCCCAAAAATCATCTCCCCACTCACACAACTCAAGCCCTAATAAAATTTGATAGACGTTGGCCTCTAGGGACATCTAGGTTTAGGTCAACCCTCCTATTGGCTTGGTTTTGATTTTTCTTTTCTTTTTTTTGTTGTTGTTTGATTTTTCTTTTTGTTTGTAATGTTTGTGAAATGGCATTCAATAATAACAATTCTTTCAATCCGAATATGAATCCATATTTCACACCAACCCCATTTGGTTCGGATAATCCACCCGGCGTTTTATAATATGCATCAACCAAATACACCGGGTTGGCCTTATCCGAATCAATACAACCCATACCCACATTCTTATGATTATAATTTCCAAAATAATTTCAACTCGTCACAGAGTCAATGGGGATTCACTTCCCCCGAGTTTAATTATCAACCTCCTTGTCCACAATATCCACCTTGTCCACGATTTACACAATGTTCATTCCCCGATTTCGCTTCCTATACTCCTTTTTCTGAACCACCAATTGAAAAAAAAATCTGAGTTCGAAAAGAGAGTAGAAGCCAATTTACAAGAGGCCGAGCAACAACTTCAGAAAACATTGGCCTCTATAAAACATATTCAAGAGTCTTACTCAGTTCCATCTCCTCATAATGAACAACCATCTGTCCTGGAAACGAGTAAAGAATTCTTGTGTGAGTCTAAGTTTCAATATCAACACATTTTAACTCACATTCTTCACAAAATTTCCAAAACCAAGATTCTTATACTCCCATTCTAGAGCAACCACTTGGAGATACATCATATCTAGATAAGAGTATGATATCTTGCAGGAGTCTATGTTACAATATCAAAAATCATCTGCCGAGTCTGTCAATAGGTTGGAAGAACAATTGAGTCAATTGGTTAACATTTATAGGAATGAGGAAACTCTATCTTATCAACCTTTGACCAATTCAGCTATGCAACCTCTATTGATCTGACCCAAGACTCTTGTTATTTGGAAATCAAGATTCAATTTCAGCACACCCGTCTGAACTTATCCAAACTTTAAATGTTAAAGATCCCATTGACATTTTGGCAAGTTATCCTTTTCCTGAAATTGAACTTGAGCATGAATATGATCATGAACCTCAAATTAGTGATTCAATTCTACTTCCTGATTCAATTATGACTCCGGTATCTTCACCAGAATTCAGTCCTTTTCCCGAGTCAGTATTGAATCCTGTACCAATCCATTGTGAAATTGAATCACCAATCTCTTATGATGATCATATTGAACTTGACCAATTCCATACTTCTGAAAATCCCATTGATAAATGGCAAGTTCTCATTTTTGTGAAATTGAACTCAATGAGGAATGTGACTTTGATCCTCAAATTTGTGATCCAGTTCAAATTCCTGAATCATTATTGACTCCTGTTATATTACCCAATTTGAGTAACATTTTAGAGTCAATTTTGATTCTCATACCTGTCATTCCTAAACTTGAATCACCAATCTTAGAAAGTCACATTCCATCATGGGGAAATGATTGTGGACTTGAGCTTCATTTTCTTGATTTGGACCCACTTCCTGAACCGATCTCGACTCCCGAACCTTTACTTGACTTGAGTCATTTTTCTAAGTCGATATTAGTTCCTATATTTCCTGAGTCCAAATCAATCATTCCATTCTGGGACAAGGGTGTTGATAAATTTCACTCCGAAATTATTTTGAAAACACATTTTTGAGTGCTAGTTCCGTCCCGATCAAATTTTTGGCGCCGTTGCCGGGGAAGGGAGGCGATAGAAAAATTAGATCGGGACGGAACTAGCACTCAAAAATGTGTTTTATGTGAAATCAAATGAAAAGCTTGAATGTGCTAATGTACCCTCGATACTTCCGTTATAGCATTGGCTTAACGGGTCGTATCCACAGGGAAGGGAGGCGATAGAAGCATTAACAGTTTCTATTCACGTCTTTTGTTAACAGTTCTTCTTTGTTGAAAGAATGAAAAAGAATGAAAAGGAAAAGAAAATGAAATCCAGAATGTGGTAGGTGAGGAGAGCGATGAAAACGGCGAAGAAAAACAAAATAGAAGTGATTTGGGAAAATGAATAGAAAAGAAAATGGAACTAAGATGAACTAAGAAGGATGGTGTAAAAACACCGATGAAAAGATAAAAGAATTGCCTTTACAAACAAGAGAAAAGAAAACTCATGGCTACTAACTACTAAATGCTACACTAACCATACTAACCTCTTCATGATAGTTGCCTCACATTTTGATCCTCGGCCATCAATAATCCTTGGCTTCAAGAAACGATACAAAGCATGGCACATAGATGGTTCATCACATTCAAACATGCATCAAGATCAAGCTAATACAAGCATCAACTCATTAGACTACTAAAAGAAAGCATGAAATAAAAGAGAGTTAGCTTGGTTAGCAAGTTAGCAAGTTAGATGTTAGAACCCATCATCATTAGCCATCAATGGCTCTTGCAAGAACAAGGCCTTAATAGAGGCTACCCGATTCATGGGATTATCAAGTAATTGGTTAGATGGTTAGTGATTAGTAGTTAGATTGCCATGAGAATAAAAGTTAGCAAGAAATCATGTAGAAGATGAAGGAGATTACAATGGAAGAGAAAGGAGGCACCTTTACATAGACTGTCACTATCTATTACATCAATCCCTCTCTATCTCTCTCTCTATGAATTCACTCAGCCCTACTATAATGATCTAAAAAGAAATGAAAATACAAGAGAAGAGAAATGAAAAGCACCTACACTATACTAAATCTCTCCTAAAATCTGCACCTACTCCTAAAAACAAAGACTGCTTTCGGTTTGGCCGAATACAGGGATATATATAGGCACAGGAGGCTTCTGGAAGACGAGACGGAGCCACGCGTCGAAAATCGACGCGTGGCTCCACTCCTTGCTGCGAAAACGCGGCTATTGCCGCATTTCCGCGGCAATACCAGGGAGTGGGTCCTGGATTTCGTCAGGGGCTCCCTCTGGCTTCAAGAATGTTCAGGGTATATTCTGTTTCTGGTAATTTCGCCCGAATATTCGTCTGACATGCGCAGGAGTCTAGGTTCAATGAATCTTCTAGATAATCCTTGCTTGACCTCCAATAATGCAGGATTAATTACCATAAAAGAGGTTTAATTAAGCTCTTATTACTCCTTTGCCCTTGAACTTTGGATCTACCTGCTAGTAAGACCAAAACACGGTTATACGACAATTTATTCATAAATCGGTGGGAAATGCGATATAATAATGCATAATGTAGACTAATCAGTGCACAGACTTTTGGCAATCAATTCTTAAAGTTCATGGGAATACCTAGCCATCGATTTCAGGACTCCAGGGTGGATTCACCCTCCGAAGGCGTGGTGGAGGGATTTGACTCTATATGTCCTTGCTCATTTCGAGGAGGATTGGAGAGGCTGAATCTTTATGAGGCGTCAGGGCGACCTGCTATGGCATTCAGATGAGCGTAGCGAACTTCTACGCCATCTTCGAGTTATTATTCTGCGCGGCTACAGGGACTTTCTTCACCCTGTTGGCGAATTGGGCATGGCTCTGCACGAGATGTGGGAAGTCTCTGCTCTGCCTTTGGGATCTCTCCCATACGAAGAATATTTCCCATGCGAGGCGGAATGGCACTTCTGGAGAAGCAGGAGCCCGCCTTGTTTGAGACCTACCGGGAGTTAATGTGCCACTTGTACATTTGCTCCAACATGCATGGA
>JAVJIF010018068.1:0-80172 GCA_038442645.1 Agave tequilana | reverse complement strand
AATACTCGCCCAAATCACCAAAACGCCGAAATATCCGGAATCCACTGAAGTTCGGGATGCGCCGCAACCTGTGATATAAATATGTAGAGTGAAGATGAGAGAGAGAAAGAATGGAAGATGATGTGTGTCTAGAGACAAGTCAAGTAATACCTATAGGTGATGTAAGTCTAGAGGGTAAGGTTTCATGTTCAAGAAAAGGAATCAACTAAGATGGCTAGGCAAAGTAGTCGACTAGGATGGAAGAGTAGTCGACTAATAGTGGAGTTAGTCGACTAACAGTCTGGTATAGTCGACTAGAACTGGTTTTCAGAGAGTTGGGTTTGGTTTCAGGGAATAGTTAGTCGACTAGGTTAGGAGGGGTAGTCGACTAATAATGATCTTAAGTCGACTAACAGATACTTAAGTCGACTAAGTCTGTGATATAGAAAGTTAGGGTTTGTCTCAGGATAAAATTAGTCGACTAGGGAAGAATGGGTAGTCGACTAATAGTCTATAGTCGACTAATAAAAGGGTAAGTCGACTAAATCTGTGATTTCCAGGAAAACTAAGTTTCAGCTAAGGATTCTAGTCGGACTAGGTTCTAGGTCAAGTCGACTAATCGGGATTGTAAACAGGGTACAGAACTGAGTCTAGTTGTTGGGTTTGATGGTCTTAAAAATAGGATTTTTATGGCACAAGTGTACAAGAGTTTCCATCACAAGTATGTAAAGAGTTATCTAGTTTGGTGAGTAAAGATACTCACTTGGATTGGTTTACTTGGAGCTTGATGTCCTTGAAAAGATCCCAAGGTGGAGATGATGGCCTAAATCCAAAAGTAGATGTTGCTTGAGTTGGAGAAGATGATCTTGTGGAGTTCTTGGAGTTAGGGTTGAGGTGGAGAAGAATGAGAGAGTTGGTGAGAGCTTCTCTTGTTGAAGTGGAGAAGAAAGTGGAGTGAAATGTAAAGGGAAAGTTTAAATAGGGTTTTGATTTTGTGAAGGGGTTGCAATTAGTGTGGGTGGGAAGGGGCTTTGTGCAAATAAGGGAAGCATGGGGTGTCACCCCCCTATGGCCACTTGGCCGGCCATGGTAGAGAGAAAAAGGGATGCATTAATGGTGGTAGGTGGGAGTTGGTGGAAATTTGGAGGAAAATGGGATTTTTGGAAATGGAAATGTTTTGGTTTGTGGAGAAAGAAATAAAGGAAAGGAAAAAGAAAGAAACATAAGGGAGAAGATATTTCTCTTGGACATTAGGAAATAAAACTATTGGAAAGACAAGTTCCCAGGTTAAGTCGTGGATACAGAAAACATCACGGAAAACACCGGAATCGTCCGAAATTCAAGTATCTCGGAACGACCCGAAATAATTACCAAAAAATCAATAATAATATATAAAGACCAATAGTGAAATCCGTTTGAAGAAATACTTATAGTTTTAAAACTAAAAATCCTGGAATCAATAATTTACCGACTCCGTTGGAATTTTCATAAAATCATAAAATCCTCAGAAAAAGAATGTAGGTAGAAATATGATTCTAAGGAATAATGCCTAAAGGACCATCTAGAAATTCCTAGCTGTTTGAGAATTAAAAATCCAGGAATCGGTCAGCGCACTGGGCCGACACCGGTTTTGAAGAAAATTTATTAATTCTAGAAAATTTCAGAAAATCATGGAAAATCTAATATATTGAAAAATAATATTTGAAACTGAAATCGGTCAAAATACAAGAAGTAAATCGAAAAAATACGATCGAAAAAACTGAATACGCAATTAAGTACGTATTCCGGGAACGGGGTATTACATAATTTTCCATAAAACCCCTGGTAAATAATACTTATTGCATTTTAAATCCTTATTTATTACATATTTAACCCTTTTTGTTATGATCTAGTATTCGGGCGAAATCTGGAGCATCCGGACTCCGATTTGAACGATTCTGGAACCGTTGCAATCGTGGGAAAGAGAGCTACCTTCCTATGGTCAGTTTGTGAGTGTTTTTATTTAATAAATGATATTCATTTAGAGATCCTAAATGATTGATTGCTTTCAGTGATAAATCTTGATTATGGATAAAACATTGTAACTATTAATTACTAACTTGTAATTATTGAAAACTCATTGTAATAGGACTTAACTATAATATTGTAAGTTGCTTCCTGATTTAATATAACTATCACTATTATTTCATGTATTGTATCACAGTTAGATAACCATCGTTACATGTATACTGATCTACAGATACTCTATGACTCTACACTGTCACTAGACATGCATGCTAGACACCGTTATTTCATGCACTGGTATCATCATGACACGGATACTATAGTTCACTGGATATGGTATTATATGTAGATTATTGCTACACATATATGTTCCACTGGTACACGGATATACCCATTTACGGACTACCGCATTTCATAGGATTGTTATCATCGTACATGAATGCTCAGTACACAGTTATGTCATGTTTACACATCACAACGGTTCACTGTTACACATGCATGTATTGTTTCTATCTTGTCATATGGATCATGTTTAATTGCCTGTATATTCAGGTTTTCCTGTTACATGATTATTTCCCGTTACTGATATGGATTTCCTATTACTGATACATGAGTGTTGATATGCGATGTGTGGAATCCCACATCTATTGTTCCCGTTTTCGTTCTCCGATTTTATGCTATCAACTGAGCTCAAGTCCTGTTATCATGTTACATGTACCATGCACTATACTTGTTCTTGTTACGTTGTTGTACTTTAAATGAAATATCATAAAGATAACTTGGGGATGGGGGAGACTGGACGGTTGATTAGATCTTATCGGGTGGATGCCTGGATCCATTGTTTATCCCACTGCAGGGGATGGGGTAGTGCTGGCTACCGTCTGTTATTACTCATGAGCTTCCGTTTTCCGTTATTGTTTTAACTCATTGAGTTCCCGTTACATGTTACAGCCTTAGTGGGCTGGCCCTGGTCTCAGCAGCCAGGGGTCTGTTTAAGGCTGTGATCCGAGTATGCACGGGATCCACCACACCTACCGATAGAGCTCCTCGACCATGGGTTTCAATGAACATAATAAAATGATATAAATAATAGTGACGTCGGGAACACTTGTTATTTGATCACTCTCTCGTTTGGATAATGGTACCCATATGCCATGTCCAGATGGGTTCGACTGAGTGCGGGCTCTAGTATGAACTGCCAGTGGTATGGGACACTGGAAGAGATTGATTAAAATAGCAGCGGGTACTAATTGCTACTATTGGATAAATAACATGACTTGCCTGATACATATATACTATTGTTTAGTTGTACTTGTTACTGTACTTGATCATTATCCGCTATCATGTTACATGTATACTTTGTTACTTATGTATACTATTGTTTAGTTGTACTTGTTACTGTACCTGATCATTTATCCGCTATCATGTTACATGTATACTTTGTTACTTTACCTGGTACATGTTACACTTTCTGTGGTGGCATACTACTCATGTATATGTATACTCTGCATTGCATATATTCTGTTTTCTGTATACCTTGCAGACATCATTACTGTCTATGCACAACACCGTATTATGGTTATATTGCATATGCCCATCTGCATGTTCATTTCTATCACGTCACCACGAGACAACATTATTTATTATATAAACTGGATACGACTATCGACATGACCCGATGATAACATGCTAGCTAGTGATGGTATTAAATATGACATGTTTATATATTTCTACTGCCTATTATATGCTTATTATAAGGTATCACTAAGACAACATCATGTATTATATATTATTATCGTGCTTGTATTACTATAGTATATATTACTGCCTCCTTCATTTTACCACTCACTAGGTCGCTTTCTGACGACCATGGGTTTGCGTGCCCAGGTTAGAGATCCGAGTTTCATTGGATTCACATAGGAGACTATCATCGAGACCCTTCATAGATATCTTTGTGATTTGTTTCTGTTATCTTATTTATCTCTGTTTACGTATCTATTATGATCACTAACCTCTTCCTGCATGTATTCTTGTACTTATTTGATGCTGGAACTCTTGTGTATAAGGAGGCACTTTCCTGTACTGAGGCTTAGCGTACGTACGTGAGAGTTTCTCCGCCCTGCGTATGTACGTCGCCATAACGTCTCCGTATCCTTGGGATCGGGGCGTTACATTTTTAAATTAAAAATCTTGGAATCTTCTAGCGATACCTGTCGACACCAGAATCGGTCAAATTTTGATAAATTTAGAAAAATCTCAAAAAATGTGCTTAGATAGAAAATGAAATTATAAGAAGTAATATGAAAGCTTTCTGAAAATTTAATTCTGTTTGAAAACTAAAAATCCGGGAATCGGTCAGCGATACCAATCGACACCGGTTTTGAAGATTTTGCAGAATAATTCTGAAAAAATTTCAGAAAATCATAAAAAATTTAAAATATTAGAAAACAGTGTTTGAAACTGAAATCAATCAAATTGGACCACTAGAAAGGTTAAAACAGGCAGTATGCTGGTATCAGGTTCCCGGTCCAGGTCAGGGCTGACTCTCGGTCTGAGAACCCAGATCTGACACATAATAACATAAGCATTCACAACTGAAAAAATAAATACTGGATGAAAATTAAAACCATACGGTCGAAAATTTTGGGACACGTATCTGGGTATGTATCCCGGAAACGGGGTGCTATACATAGAGAAATATATTTAAACACAGTTAAAACTGATATAAGAAACTTAGTTTTAAGATTCTGCACAAAACCAATCTCTATTGTCCATCTTTTTTCAGAGTACCTGAAAGATATAAACAAATTTTTTTGGTACCCACATCTAGTTGGGTCTGAAAAGGATTAGCCTTTAGGAACCCAAATCCATTTGGAATTTAGTTTACATTTGTTTACATAAACAAAAATAAAAAAATTGCAAATAACATTCATATAAGATGAAATATAAACATTCTTATCATGAGAATTTAAATTTTTATGAACATATATATATATATATATATATATATATATATATATATATATATATATATATATATATATATATATATATATATATATATATATATATATATATATATATATATATATATATATATATATAGGTAGAGTTACAATACACATAGGTGTAACTAAGTTAAGTTACACACACTATTTTTAACCATAAAAAATTTTGCTTGGTGAGATACGAACAAAAATTAGGGTGAGTGGTCCCCACAAAGTGTTTAGAAAATATTTTTTTTTTGTGGTGGACTATTTTTAACCATAAAAAATTTTGCTTGGTGAGATACGAACAAAAAATAGGGTGAGTGGTGTAGACTATCAAAAAATTACTACGGACAAAGCCTCGGACGCGAATCTCCTAGATAAGGACCCCGCGTTCCAGCCTCTGACGTGGAGGTCGCGTTCCAATGCCAGATGCGGACCCCACGTTCCAGCTCCTGACTCGGAGGTCACCAGACGCAGACCTCGTGTTCCAATACCAAACGCAGACCTCGCGTCCTCTGTCAGACGCGAAGGTCACATTCCAATCTCAGACGCGAAAGTCGCCAGACGCAGACCTCACATCCTTTGTCAGACGCGGAGGTCGTCAGACGCGGAGGTCGCATTTTAATTCAAACGCGAGCCTGAGCAGCTCCGCGTTCCAATACAGACGCGAGAATGTGAGCTCTGTGTCTCAACATCAGAGTAACGTCCGCGTCCAGCGCGAAACCCGCATTTCTGCTATAACTGACAGCCACAAACTTGGTTAGTTACACCCCATTTTCTCTCCACATAATAGGAATAACTTCCCATTATGGAGAGATTTAAGGAGTTGGTTACACCCCCTCTCATTATGGAGAGATTTAAGGGGTTGGTTACACCCCAATTCCTCTATAAATAGCTATGAATAGCTAGACAAGAGAAGAAAACCGGGGCCGGAAAAGAAAAAAAAGAGGAGACCTCTCCCATGGAGGGGGACCTCTTCTAAAAGGGCTGAGGAGGAGAGTCCTGATGGAGGAATCTAAGAAGCCATGGACAGAGGAGGAGAGCTATCTCAGCAGAGTTCGACCTCGAAACTCTTGAAGCCTAGAAAGAGTTCAACTCTTTCTGTTAACTTGTTGAGTTCAAGTTCTTTAAATCTCTTTGAGATTTCATTACTGATAGGAGCTGTGCTACTCCACCAGTTGATCCAAAGAGAGGATCCACAAGAGAAATTTGGCGTTCGGCCGGTCAACGGAGAACAAGATTCACTCTCCACCGCTACAGGAAGAACCCAGCATTAAATAAAGAGGAGAATCAACTCAGAGATTCCCTCTCTTTTGTAACCGGATTGTATCCGTTGTAATCTTCTATTCAATCAAAAGAATTTTGCAATTGCGATCTTTCCGACACGTACAAGAGATGGCGACTCCGCTGGGGACTTCTTTCTCAACCAACGAGAAAGTAGTGGCGCAAGCCGACGTCAAGATGCTTGGATTCACAGTCGAATCTCTTGTAATCGAATTTGACTAAGAGAAGTTGAACTCCCCCAAAGCTTCGGGTGTCCCGTGGAGATAACATGGTCAGCCCCAACGTCTTTTCAGAGACCCGCGCCATGACCCACGGTTAAGATGGCAATAGAGACCAATCTCCCCTCCATCCTTTTATCAAGGCACTTCCAGTTCCGAATGCCGGGGGTTCTCAACAACCTCTGCGACTCAATCGGAATGCCGAGAGACGACAAAGGCATTGCACTCATCGTCAGCAGACAGGAGTGGTTGCAACAGCATATGTGGCCCGCATCAATGTCTCCTACGAGACCCACGAGGCCAATGATGATGAAGGCAAATCTCGCCGCAAAACTCCTCTCAAGGCTCAGCAAACTCAATTTGCAGGGGGTTCACATCAACTCCTGCGAGCCAAGCGGATTGCTGATCGTCGACAAAGACATCAAGTTCACCATCAGCAAACAGAGCTCACGCTCCCGCGTTTCGGCACCAAACGCGAATCTCACTTTCACCCCGTATTTCTGCAACAAAACGCGATGCTCGCGTTCACGAGCTGCGCGTTTCAGCGCCAAAACGTGAAGTTCGCGTTCAGCCTCAAGCTGTGCCAAAACGCGAGAACGTGAGACCAACGTTCAGCCTAAGGCCGCGTCAGAACATGACCTTAGCATGCGAGAGTCGCTGACAGTGTTAAAGGATGACCTTCGCGTTTTTATTCAAAAGTGCAAGACACGCGTTCAGCAGGAGGCTGCGTCAGAATGAGATCATCGCGTTTCACTTCAGAAACGCAAGGTTCGCGTTCAACCCCTAAGAGGCTAAGTTCAAATATGAACTGAGAAGCTCTCATCCCATGGGTTTGAGTGCCATTGCGAGCAGTTCATCTCAACGGTTCTCTTTGATTGTCACTGTAACTTTCAGATGACTGAGCTGTCAGTTTTAGCATGTAAGGCTTCAAACTCAAACTCCTCCAAGAGAAGCAGACCTCGCGTTCAAATGTCAGACACGGAGATCGCCAGACGCGGACCTCTCGTCTTTTCTTAGTCAAACGCAGAGGTCGTCAGATGCGGACCTCGCGTTCCAATATCAGACGCGGAGGTCGCCAGACGCGGACCTCGCGTCCTTTCTTAGTCAAACACGGAAGTCGCCAGACGCAGACCTCACGTCCTTTCTCAGACGCAGAAACATGTGCCTGAGTAGAAGGTTTGCTAAAAACCTTTAGGGACTTGGTCCCATCCTCTCCTCCAAAATCTCCTACCAATTCTCACCCACAAAATGGTAGGGCCACAAAAATACTTGTATTCATCTCCCTAATGAAATGAACTGGGATTTATCATGTTAACAATAAACCTCTGACAAACCAGATTTTTCAATCCCTAGTGAATTCTGTCAAGTTAATATTAAAGCTCTGACAATGAAACTTATTAAAAATCCTCGCTGTTATATTGATACTACACTTCTAACAGCGAATTTTACACACCTCTAGGAAATCAATGATTGTCACGTTAATATTAAACCTCTGACAGTTCATTTTATTTTCCACCAAAATTCCCTACCAATTCTCTTCCATAGAGTGGTAGGTCCACAAATACAATCATTGTTAAGTTTAATATCAAACCTCTGACAATGAAAAGTTTCAATACTCCCCAGCGAGTATAAGCTTCACTTGTCGCTCCTCTACATGGAGTCACAAATCAACCAAATTGTCAAGTTAATACTACACCTCTGACATTCCAAACTCCACTTGTCAATTCTCATCAATAGAATGATAAGTCCTCAAAATTGCTCATATCGCAAATCAACTACTGTCATGTTAACATTACACCTCTGACAAACTACTGTTATGTTAATACTACACCTCTAACAGTGACTAAGTTGTTACCAAGTTCAATATTAAACCTCTGACAGTCTTTCCCTCGAACTTTCGTATCGGAGTCGAGATGACCAATACTAAGTTTAACATCACACCTCTAGCATTACCTCCATTGTTAAGTTTAACACCACCTATGACAGTGATATCTTCAGTCTCCCCAATGAAACTGAAGTTCTTATGGAGCTAAGTTAAACAGCACCCTCTAGCTCACATTCTTGTCAAGTTAATATCACACCTCTGACAAGATTCAATCTGATCCGTTAAGTTAATATCACACTTCTGACGGTAAAGAAATATTTAGATCCCCGACGGGTCTAGTCTTACTTGTCATTCTCTTCAATAGAATGACAGGTCCACTTAAATTGCTTAAATCACAAAATCCTATTACTATTATGTTAAACATTATACCTCTAACAGTAAATCTTTATTTTCTAGGGAAATCAATATTTGTCATGTTAACAATTACCTCTGACAACTCATTCCCTAAAATTCCCTCCAAAATCCCTTACCAATTCCCATCCATGGAATAGTAGGACCACAAAAAGCCTGTGACTATTTTCTCAATGAAATAATCATAGATCAAACATGTCAAGTTAACATTATACCTCTGGCATATTCACTGTTAAGTTAACATTAAACCTCTAACAGTGATTTCCCTCAATTTCCCCAGTGGAATAAATTTCAAATCAAACCTGTCATGTTAACATCACACCTCTAACAGTAAGACTTTGATGTATCCCAGGGGGTAAAACTTCAACTTGTCAATTCTCCTCAATAGAATGATAAGTCCATTCAAAATACTGTTATGTTCAAACATTACACCTCTAACAGTAGACAAATCCTGGTCAAGTTAACATCACACCTCTGACCAAACTTGCTCAAATCGCAAGACAAATCCCGGTCAAGTTAACATCACACCTCTGACCAAAATTTCAACTTGTCAGTCCTCTTCAATAGGATGGCGAGTCCACCAAACTGCGCAGATTGCAGAATCTCTCGTCAAGTTAATACTACACTTCTGACCAAAGTTGCTCATATCGCAAAATCAATCGCTGTTAAGTTAACATTATACCTATGACAGTGATCTCCTCGATTTTCTCAGTGAAAATGAGATCTTTCAATGCTAAGTTAAACATCACACCTCTAGCATGCATTTCATTGCTAAGTTAACATTACACCTATGACAATGATCTTCTCTCAATTTTCTCAGTGAAAATGAGACTTTCGTGGTGCTAAGTTAATATCACACTTCTAGCACACATCTTTGTCTCACACCTCTCACAATTCAATTTGCTCAAATTGCAAACTCAAACCATCACGTTAACATTACACCTCTGATGGTAAAAATCTCTATGGATCTTCAATAAATCCAATCCCACTTGTCATTCTCTTCAATAGAATGACAGGTCCACTTAAATTGTGTAGATCGGAAATCAATCATTGTTATGTTAAACATTACACCTCTAACAGCAAAATTTCATTCCCAGCAGAGTTCTAGTCATGTTAACACTAAACCTCTGACGATAGACTCTGGCATAATCCCCAGCGGATCAAACTCCACTTGTTATTCTCATCAATAGAATAGCAAGTCCACAAAACTTATTCATATCACAAGTCCTGATCCTACTGTCAAGTTACCGTCACACCTCTGACAGTAACCTTCTCAAATTTCCCCGTAGAGTTATTTAATTTGCTAAGTTAATATCACACCTCTGGCAATTAAAACTCTTTCAAAGAATTTTTGAGTGTGACCTTCGTGTCTCAAGCACAGAGCCACGTCTCAACAGTAAGTAAACTCTACAACAATTGAGAGCCTTGTCTCTACAGCAATTGAGAAGCACGTCTCTACAACAATTGAGAGTCGCGTCTCAATTTTGATGAAGTTCGCGTCTCCACTTGATCAGTGTGCCAGAACCGCGTCTGTGGGAGCTGCATCCTCCCTCTTCAAATAACAAATAGTATGTCTCTGCTTCTGCAATAGTTCAATAGTACACTGGCAAGAGCAATTGACAACTCTACCAGCTTAAAAGTACACCAAGCAAACCAATGCTCATAACAAGTGCTAGACTGAGTTTCTAAGACACTTGTGATGATCTTTCCTGGAGGCTTCAAGAAGTTCAACAGTACACTCATGAAGTTCACCATCCAGACAAGATCGAGCTCAGGGCACCACAAAAGACTGCCTCATAGAAGAATGCCGGTCCGATTACAGGAAGCCTAGATTCAACTAAAGTCCAAAGTATTTCGAAATCCGTCTCAGTCAACCACGGAGTTTCGAAAACTTTGGAGGGGGTTCTGTAGACTATCAAAAAATTACTACGGACAAAGCCTCAGACGCGAATCTCCTAGACAAGGACCCGGCGTTCCAGCCTCTGACGCGGAGGTCGCGTTCCAATGCCAGATACGGACCCCACGTTCCAGCCCCTGACACGGAGGTCGCCAGACTCAGACCTCGTGTTCCAATGCCAAATGCAGACCTCGCGTCCTCTGTCAGATGCGAAGGTCGCATTCCAATCTCAGACGCGAAAGTCGCCAGACGCGGACCTCGCATCCTTTGTCAGACGCGGAAGTCGTCAGACGTGGAGGTCGCATTTTAATTCAAACGCGAGCTTGAGCAGCTCCGCGTTCCAACACAGACGCGAGCCTGTGAGCTCCGCGTCTCAACATCAGAGTAACGTGCGCGTCCAGCGCGAAACCCGCATTTCTGCAATAACTGACAGCCACAAACTTGGTCAGTTACACCCCATTTTCTCTCCACATAATAGGGAATAACTTCCCATTATGGAGAGATTTAAGGAGTTGGTTACACCCCCTCTCATTATGGAGAGATTTAAGGGTTGGTTACACCCCAATTCCTCTATAAATAGCTATGAATAGCTAGAGAAGAGAAGAAAATCGGGGCCAGAAAAGAAAAAAAAAGAGGAAACCTCTCCCATGGAGGGGGACCTCTTCTAAAAGGGCTGAGGAGGAGAGTCCTGATGGAGGAATCCAAGAAGCCATGGACAGAGGAGGAGAGCTATCTCAGCAGAGTTCGACCTCGAAGCTCTTGAAGCCTAGAAAGAGTTCAACTCTTTCTGTTAACTTGTTGAGTTCAAGTTTTTTAAATCTCTTTGAGATTCCATTACTGATAGGAGCTGTGCTACTCCACCAGTTGATCCAAAGAGAGGATCCACAAGAGAAATTTGGCGTTCGGCCGGTCAACGGAGAACAAGATTCACTCTCCACCGCTACAAGAAGAACCCAGCATTAAATAAAGAGGATAATCAACTCAGAGATTCCCTCTCTTTTGTAACCGAATTGTATCCGTTGTAATCTTCTATTCAATCAAAAGAATTTTGCAATTGCGATCTTTCCGACGTGTACAAGAAGTGGTCCCCACAAAGTGTTTAAAAAATATTTTTTTATGTGGTGGAAAGAGGTGTGTGTAACTTAACTTAGTTATACATATGTGTATTGTAACTCTGCCACACACACACACACACACACACACATATACATATATATATACACACATACACACACACACACACACACACACACACACACACACATATATATACACACACACACACATATATATATATAGGCTTTCCTGAACTATTATGAATATTCTTATAAGATGAGTTATTCTTAGCATGAGAATTAGTAATATCTATCTTCTTCTTAATGTTACTAAAATCAATACCAAATCTATTATTAGAAACTTGTTGACATGTAATAGACTATTTAGACTTTCTTTTCCTTTGTTGAATTTAGTATTTCAGAATTTCTTCATATTTGCCTTTAAAAGAAGATATATCTTTTTTTTAAATCTGATATTCTAGAATTCAAAGATGATGTTTCTGATATGAGTAAAATATTTTATTCAATCAGTTTCTCAATTTTCTTTTCCAAGTCTTTGTTTTTAACATTCATCTTTTTGATTTCAATAAATACTTTATTAAAGTATCTAACAATTCATCATTATTTAGTAACTCATATACTTTATCTTCTTAGGCCATGAAGCGCATGTTGGCTGATTCTGTGGCCTTTTCCTCATCTGATAAAGAAAATTCACTTTCATCTCATTTAGCCTGAACAACCTTTTTCTTCTTGAATTGATTGAATTTGACTTTAGACTTTAGTAATGGATAATCTTTCTTCATGTGACCTAGTTTATTAGATTTAAAACATAAAGGAGTATCATTAGTTTTTTTTTTATTTTTCTTAAACTTACCTCGCCTTTAGAATTTTCTAAATTTTCTTGTGATTATTGCAATGTCATCTTCTTTATTGCATAAATCTTCCATATCCGATGATGCATTGAAGGCAAGTATTTTCTTTTTTTGTTGTTCTTTCTTCTTTCTCTCTTGAAGTTCTACTACATATGTCATTACATTTCCAACAAGATTCTCTAGAGTGAGTGTTGAGAGATCGTTGGCTTCTTCAATGACAGTGTTTATTTTCCAATCTAGTGTAAGTGCACATATTACTTTCTCACCATTTCCACTAGAGTGTATTGCTTTTCAAGTACTGCTGCTAGAGAGTTAATGATGCTGGTGAATCTAGTGATCATTTCTGAAATCGTCTCATTTTTCATCATTTGAAATAATTCGAACTTATGCACAAGAACAGATAGTTTAGTTTCTTTAACTTTATTTTATAGATTGGCTCAACAATGTTCCGTAGTTCATAGTTGATAGAATGCAAGTAGATCTTCATTCTGTACTTCCAATAGTTGTAGTTGGAACCATTGAACATCGGTGGCTTTTGAGTGGAGTATCCTTTAAAATTTAAAGATAAAAAAATTGTTGACATTTCTTAACCTTGCTCTGATATCAAATATTAGATCCTGAATATGGCAAAACTTACAATAGAGGGAGTGAATAGTGTATAAAAAGCTTAACAAGAAATGTGAATAACTTGAAAAGAAAATAAGTATAACACAGTAAAGAGAAACAAAACCATTCAATCACCAACACATAGATTTATCCCGCTTCATTCCTCCTGACCTACATCTAATCCTCAAGCCAATCCTGCTTGAGATTTTTCACTATTCTTGATTTTGAAATCACAAAATCAAACATGTATACCCAATTAACAAGTCCTTGTATTAATTTATACACCACCTCTCAAAAATCAAAGTGATACTTTCTTTGAAATGAAGTACAAGATCCTATAAGCCTTGATGTGATTTGGAAAGTGTATCTAACAGTGGCTTATAGTTTTCTCCCAAAATTCTGTCTATATAATCATTTGATTGAGGAAATAGGCAAGAGAAGAGAGCCTACTTATGCTCTTGACAGAAATTCAGAGTTTTTTTAAGTCAAGAAACAAATAAAATATTGTGTTTTTAAGTGAAAGGAGAGCCTCTCTATTTATAGCTAGAAATATGACTATCGAATAATTATTTTAGTTTTCAAATTTTGAAAAAATAGCTCTTAAAAATGGTTAAAACTTTCAAATATTCAAATTGTACAAAACTGTATAACAGCTATAAACTGTCAAATTACTCGACTAGGAGAAGACATAAGTCGATTGATAAGTGTTCTCAGAACAAAGATTAGTCTCTGTTAAGTCTATTAGTCGACTACACTGAAAGGCAAATCGACTAGTCTGATAACACAAGTTTCTGTTTAATCCTATTAGTTGACTAGCCTGAGCTATAAGTCGACTAGGCTGCTTCTATATCAATTGGTCAGCTTTTCTTTTGTCTATTAGTCGACTATTCTGAGCTATAAGTCAATTAGTCTGATCTATAAGTCGACTAGTCTGAGTTATAAGTCAACTAAGCTATCTGTGTGTGTGTGCGCGCGCGCATCAAGGCTTTTAATAAGCACTATAAGATAAAGAAATATATGTTTAAGTCTTCAATTCGATACTCATGTCTTCCTTTATCTCCAAGTATATGCCTTGCATATTTTGAGTGTCAAGATCATTGTTTCTTCGTAAGATACTGCATAAACACGTAAACACAAATACACACAAAATAAATAATTTGTTATCATCAAAAAATAAACTAAATCATGACTAATTCATGATCCAACAGAGCAAACTACTAATATTAAGACAAAAGAGTAGAAAAGAACAAGAGGATTTAACGTGGTTCGGCTCAAACTTAACTTACGTCCACAGGGAGAGAACTTGACAGAGTTTTATTAACAAACTTGATATAAGAGATCTAACATTCTCCTTTATTCCCACAAGAGTATTCGTCTTCTCTTTGAATCTCACAAGATTGCAAGAGTATACCTTCTCTCTATGCACGGTCACCTTCCTTTCTCTTTATTAGCTTCCTGATTTTTCTTCATGTTACAATTGACTGGGTTACAACTTTTATTTAGAGAAATTAACAATACAAATCTTATTCGGACTATGAGATAATCTTAGCGGCCAGATGTTTGAAGAACTTGATCAACCTTATAGGAGTTGATTTACTTTATCTAGAAAAATTTTAGACCCTTTAAACTTTAGAAATAAATTTTTATTGAATAGAATATGAATCCTATTCGAACTCTGCCAGAAAAGAATCGCACCGCCTCTAAATTTGAAAATTGCTCGCTTCAGAACGGCTGAATAGTTGACTGGTCTTTCAAACGAGTCACTAGTCCTTCCATGAGTCGACTTATAATGCCTATAAGTTGACTCATATATAATACTTCCTTCTCTGTATCTGTCCAGTCGACTGGGTAGTCGACTGGTCTTGAGCATCAGTCAACTATACAGCCGATTGATCTCTCTCTTGCTGGATTTGCTTCTTCTTTAAGTCTTCGTCTTTTCTCTAATTCGATGGATCTTTTGGATCATCATCTCTCCTTGAAAACAAAGTAGAATCCCAACACCACTAAGAATAGAGATTTTCTGTCCAATTCGCGAAAGATGGGAAACAGTCCAACAAGTTTCTCTGCGACAACCTCATCAGCTTCGTGCTCACAGGCCGCGACACGACTCCGTCCGCGCTCACCTGGTTCTTCTGGCTCATGTCATCAGACCAGAAATAGTTACCAAGATCCACGAAGAGTTTGGACTGATCAGAACAAGTCATGGATTGAGTGAGCTCTTCACATTGGACCCGCTTCGCGAGATGAATTACCTGCACCCCCACCCCCCACCCCCCCCCCCCCCCCCCCCCAGTACCACCTATGGCGAAAGAGTGCAGGTCGGATGATACATTACCTGACAAGACTGTGGTACATAACGGGTGGTGGTGATGTACAATACATTCACAATTGCGCGGAGTCTAGGCCTGGAGGTGGCTGGTGGTCGGAGTTTTTCGCGCAAGGAATCCCTTCGAGTAGCTGGTGTTCCACGCGGGGCCAAGGGTGTGCTTGAGGAAGGACATGGCGTTCATGCAGATGAAAGCCGTGGCAGCGAGCAGTTTAAAGAGGTTTGAGGTGGAGGTTGTGGACGAGAGAGGGAAGCATGAGGCGCTCATAACAGAGGGAAGATTTGAGCAGCACAATTGCTTGCTTGCTTGATTCCTAATTCTTGTGTGGATGCTCTTCGGTTGTGTTCTGTGTTTGGACGAGAATTTAATTGAGATTCAATCAATGGCTAATTAATCTCTGATCGCCATGGGAAGGGTGTAATATTTGCTGCCTCATAATTTAAATTAATGGATTATATATTTCCTTAATTTCTTCCTTTTTTTAGTCGATTTATAGTGCAGAGGCTACCCAATTCGCGAGAAGGCAAGGTATCCAATCTCCGTGCATCCCCTTCTTCCCCTGCATACATAGGACCCCACTCTTAAGGACATTCTACTCAGAGGCCGAACCAAGCGGCCCATCTACAAGCTCGTTGCCCAAGACCAAGCTTCCCAAAAGAAAAGTTCTCTGGATCCAGCCTATTCACCCATAGCTAATCTCCATAACAACCCGAGCCAACTGATGGCCAAACTCCCTCAAGCCAATCATTCACCCCAACCCCTACAGGTGCCTCATTCTGGGCCGGATTTGGGTCGCATGTCAACCCGGACCCGAAACCCATAGTCAACCGAGCATTAAAATTCAAATTTGAATTTTAATGTTTATGAATTCCTCGCTATCGAGGATTGTGCCCACCGCACTTTCCGCTGACACTGGGGCGTTGTTTGTTTCGCATAAAAGGCCGTAATTTGTAAATGACTAACAGTCCAATTACAACTATGGTGTTTGTTTAGACCTTAATTCGTAAAAGACTTATGCAACTCAACTACTACTCACTTGCAGCACAATTATCACTCACTTAGAACCCACTTACAGTTAATTTTATGGTCATGCAAATTTGTATTATTTTTTATATTAATATTATTTTTTAATATTTATTATTTTTTAGTATTTATTTGCAATTTTTAAATTTTTTAAATCACCAAATAGTTAATTTGTGATCAACTTTTTTACTTACGACTTACACGTTACGACAACCAAGCACCGTAAAATACAATACACTTTCCCACTTATAACTTTATATTATCAACCAAACACCGTAAACTTACATGCATGTGACTCATTTACAACTGTAAAAGAGTTTATCAATTATCACTTACGAATTATGGTCAATTACGACAACCAAACAAACCCTGCGTCTAATCTGTCGTCGTCAAGGCAAACGTTCGTGCGTCATCCGAGGCTCGCGCCCCCGTGCCCTGCCGCCCAACTGATCGTGCCACCGCCGATAGTCGCTCAGATGGTAACGTCCTCTGTGAGTCGCTGCCACACCCTCTCTCACTAGCATCTACACAGCGTTCACCGTCGTCTCCGTGCACGGCAGAGAAAGCAATGGTGGCCTTCTCTGTAGCCACGGAGGTCGGCGAACGGCACTCAACCTCTCCCACCTCCTCTCGCAGAATTGGAAACTCGAGAGAGCCTACCGATCCTGATCATCCCCCACTATCTGCCGTCGCCGCCCCTACTCGTCTCCACGAAGCTGCGAGGTCTCGTCACCTTCCCCGCCGAGATCTCCGATGTGGAATCCCCAACCTCCAATTGGAGACATAGACCCCTACCCTTGACTAGTCCCAGGATCATATCCTTGGAAAGATTGATACGCAGCACCATGTCGTCTTTCCAGCCATCTCTCAGGCTACCGGCGTCACGAGGCTGACCAAAAGTCCCCTTCTTAGCCTCTACTGAGAGATCCCCTTGTTCACCTTGTTGGGATTTGGGTCGAACAAATAACCCCACATCGGCTAGACGTGGGGATGGTCTTGGGAATATAAGGATTTGGGCAACTCCACCTAAAAGGCTAGTCTTTTGGGATGGAGCCCCAAGTCGTTCAAGTGGTATCAGAGCCATGCCCCGAACTTAGTCGTGTGTGCCGAATTTAGTCGTGTGTGTGGTGTTGGCCCAAAGGCCCATCACTCTAGTTTTGATGATGATCAACTCATGTAGTTATGATTACTAATGATCTTGTGTTTAATTAGTGACAGATTCATTATCAAGATCTTAGTAGGTGCATAGCTCAACAAAGGATAAAATGTCAAGATTTGGAGCTAGCACGGTGTGATCCAAGGAGTTTTTGGATCAAGCTTGGACCAAGTCAAGAAGATGAGAAGACTTCAAGGGAAGACTTCAAGATCAAGGCTTGTGTCTAAGTATAAGATTTTTATGTTTTAGATAAAATGTAAAGGATAGATAGTTGGTGGATTGCTCAAGTACATATCACACACACACTCTTGATTTAGTTTGTTTTAGAAAAGAATTTAACCAAAAACCAAACTTGTATTCAAGTGAAAATTTCAAGTGTCTTGTTCATTTTTGGTGTCTTTCATATACTTATCTTTCAACCAAAACCAAGTTTTATGCTTAATACCAAAAACATAGATATTCATATTGATTGTGTAGTGGATCATATCCATACACACTATGCCTTAAAATGAACTATAATATCTTGTTTTTGTATTTTGAAGATGTTTTGAAAAAAACAAAGTTTAGAAAATATTGTTTTGGAAATACAGTTTTTATCATGAGCTAAATATTTCCAAGTTACAAAAATAGTCCAATCTTTTATAACATGCCTTGATTTTGTGCAAGCATGTTTGTATATCAAAGTATATTGGTAAAACTATTTTTGTAGATTTTATGTATTTTATGGGATTTTATTAGAGCCAAAAAGACCAACCTTTGAATCCCAGAAAACTGTTTCAGGCTTCGGATAAGTCGACTTACGACCTTTATAAGTCGACTAATCCTGAAGTCGGTCGACCGGACCGGTCGACCGACGTGCACAGACGTGCACGCCTTTGTGCACTGGTGGACGGCCGACCGTGCCGGTCGACCGCTCCAGAGAGCTCTGCTCTCTGGAAATCTCGGCCGACCGCACGGGTCGACCGACAGAGAGTTCAACTCTCCTCCAGTTGCTCGGTCGACCCGGACGGTCGACCGGAGGCTCCAACGGTCGGATTTTTGACCGTTGGCGGTCGACCGGACCGGTCGACCGGCAGTACTGACAGATCCCAACGGCTAGTTTTCTGGCAGCCTATAAATTGGGGTTCTTGTCATTATTTGAAGCCAAGATTTTTAGAGACTCTTAGAGCCAGTTTTTCCCATACTTTCAGAAGAGTTTTCTCCACAAAATAGAGAGCAAATATTTCCTATCTAAAGGGAAGTTTTTATAAAGAGTGTTTAAAGAGATTTCTTGAGTTTTTCACCATAACTTTCATCCTTGCTTTCTCACAATCACTTGAGCTATCCATTGTCTAATCTATCCATAGGATTGTGTTGTGAGAGCTTTTTGTTAGGTGATCAAGTGTTAGATCACCAAGATATCATTCTTGTACTTTGAGGAGACGGGCAAGTGTGCTCGTGGTGGTTTGGAGTTCGGTTGTGAACTCTTTGGTTCGAAGTGCGGCCTCGGCAAGCTTGTGGGGCTTGCGTGTGTACGGGACTAGGGAGTCCGAGGGCTTGTAGGTGTTGCGGCACCAAGGAGAGATCCATTGGGATCTTGCATAGTGGAAATCCTTCGTGTGTCGAAGGCGGGGATGTAGAGCAAGTGTGCTCGAACCTCGAAACATACCCTTGTGTTTGCGATTGCCATCTCTCTCTCTATCTCCTTTATATCTTGCATACTTTTATTGTCCATCTTTATATGCTTGATATATTCATTTGTGCATAATTATACTTGCGTGAGATTGTTGCTAACACTTGTATTCAACCAAGAGAGCCAACGCGGCACCTCAACCCATTCAAGGGGAATCAAGAGGGGTTTAGTCCAGAGCCTTGCAAAGGGAATTCGGCTACACTCTTGTGTTATACATAGTGTTTAGTGTAAAAAGATTTAATTAGGTCATAATTGTTTTTAGCTTCCGCATTATTTGCATCATTTATCATTAAGTGACCATTAGATTAGCCATCACCTATTCACCCCCCCTCTAGGTGAACTTACAATTGGTATCAGAGCTTGGTGCTCTTGATATTGGGTCTAACAACCTAGAGTTAAAGATCCTCATTTAGGCTAATCACAATATTTTGTACACACACCATGGACTTCATGTCACCACCCACCTTTGACATTCTAACATCCCAATTTGGAAGGTTAAGATGTCATTGTACCTCAAAGCCCTAGGTTTTCATGTATATCTTGCCACTAGTAATAATGCATATTCTTTAGATGGTAAGAATTTTGAGGCTAATGCAAAAGCCCTTAATGCTTTAAAGTCTACCCTAAATGATGTTTATTTATCTAGAGTTGCTAATATTGATTCGGCTTTTGTAGTATGGAACACCCTCACCTCCCTTGGCGAAAAGGATCTATACTATGCGGGGAGCGATTCGGACGTTGGAAGCGACATCTCCAACGTATGCTATATGGTCCAAGGGGATAACCCCCTTGAGGTAAACTCCGAATCCGATGATGAGGACATGTCATATGATGAGCTCACTTCATTTTGCCAAACAATTCTTGAGAAATATGACATGATTAAAAAGGAAAATAAAAATTTGAAAAAGAACATTGCTTGCATGCATATAGAACAAGATTCATTTAAATCTAACATTGCATGTTTAGAAAAGAAAATAACAATTTGAAAAAGAATTTTGATGCCATGCTTAATGAAAAAGATTCTTTAGAAAATAAAATGGCATGCTTAGAAAAAGAGAATAAAGATTTGAAAAATGAGAATGTTTCCTTGATTGCTAAATGAATGATTTATGTGAAGGGAACACTATTTGAAAAATAAGATTGATTTGGTGAAAAAACAAAAGGAAGATGTTTTTCAAGAAAATAAATCTTTGAAAAGAAAAATTTGTGAAAAAGAAAAAGATTTTGTTTCACAAAAGAAAAAGAAAAATGACCATATATCTCATCATACTTTACATGCCACCACTAATGAGATAAATATGTTGAAAAATAAAATAGATAATTTGAGCTCAAATTTGAGCTCATGTGCATTCAATCATACTAGATTGGAATCCTTGTTTCAAAAGAAACAAGTTCCACATGTTCATGCACATTCACATGCTTATGTTGCACACCATGATCATACACCTACACATAAGCATACTAAGGTGTACATATGTACACATTGTGGCCGCAAAGGCCATTTAGCAAAGTTTTGTTATGACAATATTAATTCTCTAAATTTTGCTAATTATAAAAGATTTTGGGTTCCTTATAAGTCTAACCCCAAAGGACCCAAGAAAATATGGGTACCAAAACCCTCACCATTTGCTTTTGATGTAGGTGAGGGCTCTCACAAGACGTGAAAGGATTGGTGCCTTGGTAGTGGATGCACTTGGATATGACGGACATACTTTTGGGATGCATCACTATCAAGGAGCTTTGGTGGGACAACCACCATGTTAGGAGCTTTGGAGTTGGTAACAATTTCTAAACTCCTACTTTTTATGTACATGCTAGTTCATTTATCATATTCTTAGCATATTCATATTTGTATGTGCTTCATGAGGTAATAACATGCTTAGATGTAGAATGTGTCAAACTTGCATTTATACATATACAAATAGTGAATTACAATTGATTCATATATAATTGAACTTCATGCTCATTTGTATCCACTATATGCATATGTATAGACTGGTTTTGATGATTCTCTTTTATACATGTTTTTCCTTATTTTTATGCTTTACTTCATGTATATATATTCTTAATTCAAATCTAATAAATATACATGTATACCCGTGAGTCTCTTGCCTTCATGCAAATACATTTGATAGACTCTTTTAGATTTGGGATATGTATGTGTATTGTTAGGATTGGATTAATCATACATATACCATGAAGATTAGTGTTTTGATGAAAAATGATTTTTTCGTGTTTTTTAAAAAATGTGACTTATGATCTTTTTGAGCTTCATTGACTATTTTCATAAAAATGCTATTACATGATCGTTTAACACTCACACTTTTGTTAAAATCATTTTTGAGCCTTATAGACCATGAGTGCTTAAATGTTTGTGTATCTAGTTATGTTTTAGGAAAAACATAAGATTTGATATATTTGAAGGATCTTTAACTAGTTTTTCAAAAACAATTTATACTAGTTATTTATTCTTCAAATAGTTTTTGGGATTTACACATGATTCTATTTTTCTCAAAATTTGATGCTTCTTGTATTGAATATTAGTTTATATGTTCGTTTTATCAACACTAGGATTTATACTTGTACATATCGTGGGCCACAAATAAATCTATTTATACTTGTGCTTGAATGCTTATTTGAACCCATGAAATGTGCTTGTATTGCTTGGTTTTGATGATACCTACATTTTAAAACTTGTATTCTCACTTTTGGATTTGATTTATGATCATGTGTTTTTCATTTCATGTATATGTGTATTTTGCCAAACTTTAAGATATACATGTATACCTCTTGAGTCATTTACCTTTAATCCAAATCTATTTATATGGACTCAATTGTGTTTAAGAGATATGTATGTATACTTATTGTGTTGTCAAAACATACATATATCTTGAAATATAAATTTCTTTTAATAAAAAATGTGTGATGATTTAAAGGAATATTGAAATAAATTGACATTTTTGCTTTAATCCTTGATTGAAGGATTCCGTACTAGTTTTAAAACATTTACATAGTAACTAGTGCAAATTCTTCATTTGGTAGAGTATATGATAAGCTTACTCTTCAATTGGTATCATTGGATATTTTCAATTGGTATCAATATGATTTTTATATACTCATATTTTGATTGTATGTATGAATGCTTTCAAATTCAAATTATATCAATTTCTATTAGTATTATCTTTTCATACATATATGTGATCTATTTGCTAAGCTTAATTCAACTTTCAATTTTTAAAGCTTATGCAATATGTTTTCAAGATTGATATCAAAATTCAAAAAAAAAAAAATGTTTACTTGATATCTCAAAATGTGTCTTATTAAGAAAAGTTGAATAATTTTAAAGAAAAATTCAAAATTGTTGACTTGTATTTCCTATATGCAAGGAGAGCTTAACATCTCTCTTACATATAGATTCATGTTGAGTATATTATAAATTGAGGAGCTTGACAACTCTTCTTTATATGATATACGTGTATAGGGGGAGCTTCACATCTCCTCTTATGCATTACATAATATGTGTTATGTGAGTTAGGGCTTGTCATCCCTTCTTCATGTAATGCATATGTGTAGGGAAGCTAACTTAGCGTCTTCCTCTTCATGAATGTATATCGCATATAAATCCTTATTGATTGATTTGTATTACCCCTTCTTGATCTCTTTATTTTTGACAAAAAGGGGGAGTAAAATTTGTTTGATTTACCTTTACTTTGAACCCTTTGTTGATGATTGACAAAAAGGGGGAGAAGTATTTGAGTTATATACATGTTTTCATTGCTTAAGGGGAGAAGTATTTGTCTTCCTTGTTAGTTATGCATATATTTTTGTATTGCAAATAGGAGAAAAAGATTTTGATTTATGCTTGTTGCATGTTTTATCTCCATACTTGCATACATATTCTTGTTCCTCATTGTCATATCTATTATTTATTTATTATGCATGAGTTAGGGGGAGCTTCTTTGAAGCTTTACTTTAATCCATGCATATATAACTCCATGAGTTTTGTCATCATCAAAAAGGGGGAGATTGTTGGCCCAAAGGCCCATCACTCTAGTTTTGATGATGATCAACTCATGTAGTTATGATTACTAATGATCTTGTGTTTAATTAGTGACAGATTCATTATCAAGATCTTAGTAGGTGCATAGCTCAACAAAGGATAAAATGTCAAGATTTGGAGCTAGCACGGTGTGATCCAAGGAGTTTTTGGATCAAGCTTGGACCAAGTCAAGAAGATGAGAAGACTTCAAGGGAAGACTTCAAAATCAAGGCTTGTGTCTAGGTATAAGATTTTTATGTTTTAGATAAAATGTAAAGGATAGATAGTTGGTGGATTGCTCAAGTACATATCACACACACACTCTTGATTTAGTTTGTTTTAGAAAAGAATTTTAACCAAAAACCAAACTTGTATTCAAGTGAAAATTTCAAGTGTCTTGTTCATTTTTGGTGTCTTTCATATACTTATCTTTCAACCAAAATCAAGTTTTATGCTTAATACCAAAAACATAGATATTTCATATTGATTGTGTAGTGGATCATATCCATACACACTATGCCTTAAAATGAACTATAATATCTTGTTTTTGTATTTTGAAGATGTTTTGAAAAAAACAAAGTTTAGAAAATATTGTTTTGGAAATACAGTTTTTATCATGAGCCAAATATTTCCAAGTTACAAAAATAGTCCAATCTTTTATAACATGCCTTGATTTTGTATAAGCATGTTTGTATATCAAAGTATATTGGTAAAACTATTTTTGTAGATTTTTATGTATTTTATGGGATTTTATTAGAGCCAAAAAGACCAACCTTTGAATCCCAGAAAACTGTTTCAGGCTTCGGATAAGTCGACTTACGACCTTTATAAGTCGACTAATCCTGAAGTCGGTCGACCGGACTGGTCGACCGACGTGCACAGACGTGCACGCCTTTGTGCACTGGTGGACGGCCGACCGTGCCGGTCGACCGCTCCAGAGAGCTCTGCTCTCTGGAAATCTCGGCCGACCGCACGGGTCGACCGACAGAGAGTTCAACTCTCCTCCAGTTGCTCGGTCGACCCGGACGGTCGACCGGAGGCTCCAACGGTCGGATTTTTGACCGTTGGCGGTCGACCGGACCGGTCAACCGGCAATACTGACAGATCCCAACGGCTAGTTTTCTGGCAGCCTATAAATTGGGGTTCTTGTCATTATTTGAAGCTAAGATTTTTAGAGACTCTTAGAGCCAGTTTTTCCCATACTTTTAGAAGAGTTTTCTCCACAAAATAGAGAGCAAATATTTCCTATCTAAAGGGAAGTTTTTATAAAGAGTGTTTAAAGAGATTTCTTGAGTTTTTCACTATAACTTTCATCCTTACTTTCTCACAATCACTTGAGCTATCCATTGTCTAATCTATCCATAGGATTGTGTTGTGAGAGCTTTTTGTTAGGTGATCAAGTGTTGGATCACCAAGATTTCATTCTTGTACTTTGAGGAGACGGGCAAGTGTGCTCGTGGTGGTTTGGAGTTCGGTTGTGAACTCTTTGGTTCGAAGTGCGGCCTCGGCAAGCTTGTGGGGCTTGCGTGTGTACGGGACTAGGGAGTCCGAGGGCTTGTAGGTGTTGCGGCACCGAGGAGAGATCCATTGGGATCTTGCATAGTGGAAATCCTTCGTGTGTCGAAGGCGGGGATGTAGAGAAAGTGTGCTCGAACCTCGAAACATACCCTTGTGTTTGCGATTGCCATCTCTCTCTCTCTATCTCCTTTATATCTTGCATACTTTTATTGTCCATCTTTATATGCTTGATATATTCATTTGTGCATAATTATACTTGCGTGGGATTGTTGCTAACACTTATATTCAACCAAGAGAGCCAACGCGGCACCTCAACCCATTCAAGGGGAATCAAGAGGGGTTTAGTCCAGAGCCTTGCAAAGGGAATTCGGCTACACTCTTGTGTTATACATAGTGTTTAGTGTAAAAAGATTTAATTAGGTCATAATTGTTTTTAGCTTCCGCATTATTTGCATCATTTATCATTAAGTGACCATTAGATTAGCCATCACCTATTCACCCCCCCCCTCTAGGTGAACTTACATGTGGGTGATGTTCGATGATGTAGATCCCCCTAATGGCGCAAAAGCGCAATGGGCCTGCCCACCCCACTGGCGCAAAAGGCGCAATAAGCCCCTGTGAAGCTAATGTTTGGCTCTCGAGAAATTTGGCAGTGGTGCTCCTTTGCAATGGGCATGCCGGCTTCCACGCGGTGTAAAGGAGTGACCGACTGTAGTGCTTCACATAAGGCGTTACGTAGCCTCGCGCAGTGAAGAGTTGGATCTCGATGGAGCATTTGATCTTCCGGTGTGAAGATAGTTGAGCTTGCAGGGAGACTCTTTGTTCGAGGGGGGATTGTTAGGATTTGGGTCGAACAAATAGTCCCACATCGGCTAGACGTGGGGATGGTCTTGGGAATATAAGGATTTGGGCAACTCCACCTAAAAGGCTAGTCTTTTGGGATGGAGCCCCAAGTCCTTCAAGTGGTATCAGAGCATCCCAGGTTCGTCGTGGGATTTTCTGGCGATTCGGAGGGCATCGGGTGCTTATTTGGTGAAGATCGTGTGTCGATCTCAGATCAGCGGTGGTCGTGTTCGTGGGATCGTGTGTCGATCTCAGAACAGAGCAAAGAGTGCTCAAGAATCATTGGTGGAGTAGATCTGGTCAGAAACTCATCTAGGATTTCGTGAGGAGGTAAAAATCTGATTTTTATCACAGTTACTTATCTATCTCCGTTTGGTATTCGGCATTACATAAGAGGATCCAGTTAGAGAGATGGCAGAAAAAAGTACATCAGTTAGGACCATGAATCCTCATCCGAGGATTGACGTGGTGAAGTTTAACGGCACTAACAATTTTGGGATGTGGAGGTGCGAGGTGATGGATGCCCTAAATGCATCGAACCTCGAGGATACTCTACTTCTGGAGAAGAAGCGAAGCACAACCACTGAAGAAGAGTGAGAGAAGATGAACCGATCTGCGTGTGGCTTGATTAGATCGTGTCTAACACAAGACATCAAATATCTTGTGTTACACGAGACATCTGCGAGGCAGTTGTGGGAGATCCTTGAAAGGAAATATCTGACCAAGAGCATTGAATTGAGACTGCAGCTAAAGAGCAAGCTGTACGGGTTTCAGATGAAGAAGGGATGCTCCGTGAATGAACATCTAAATTGCTACACGAAGCTTCTTACGGATTTGGTCAATGTGGATGTCAAGATAGATGAAGAAGACAAGGTTGTAATCGTCTTGAACTCTCTTCCTGCAGAAGAGTATGAGACATTCACCTTAACTTCATAAATGGTAGACAGACTCTTTACTATCATGAAGTGTCATCTGCTTTGGCAAATTATGAGACGAGGAGAAAGGAGAGACAGCCTTCTCAGTCAAGCTCATCAGCAGAGGCGCTAGCAGTAAGAGGCAGGGGCTCATATAGGAAGGGCAAAGATGACAGAGGGAGATTGAAGTCCAGGCCGGGTTACAGGGATCTGAAGAAGAACCAGTGTGCCTTCTACAGAGAACTAGGGCACTGGAAAGCGGACTGTCCAAAGGCTAAAGGAAGAAGGAGTCTAAGACTGAGGCAAATCTTGCAAAGGTGGTTCGTACTCAGAGCAGTACTTCACAGGCAGATGGATCAGACTTGGACTCGTCGGTTTTCTCATTCTCAGTTACTACTCCCATCGTTGGCTACTCAAGAGAAAATGAGTGAATTTTGGATACTGGTGCTACATACCATGTGTGCCCTAATCGGGATTGGTTTTCTAGCTTTGAGAAGCTGGAGGGGTGTTCAGTCGTTATGGGCGATGATCATCCATGTATCATGGAGGGTGTAGGTACAATCCAAATCAGGATGTTTGATGGGATGGTAAGGGAACTGAAGGAAGTGAGGTATGTACCTCAATTGAAGAGAAACCTAATCTCTGTCGGTGCTTTGGAAGCATCGGGTCTTGTGATATCTATTCGAGATGGTGTTCTCAAGATGATTAAAGGCTCGATGGTGGTGATGAAGGGCATCCGTCGGGACAATCTCTACTACTTGAAGGGTAGTACGGTTACAGGTCAGGTGGAGACTTCAAATTCTTCAGATGATAGTTGCACGAGGGTCTGTGATTGGTAGTGAAAAGTGCATTTTTATCATTACATTTACCAACACATTTTCATATTTATTCATATAATTCTGCACATTTACTAATATTTTATTATTTATTGTGTGCAGGCTTTGAGAAATAAAAATAAAAGAATAAAGCCTTAAAAGAAGCCCAAAAGCCCATGTCCAAGCCCAAGTGAAAAATTGCAATTATCAAATGTCAAATTTGCAATTACCAATTGCAAGAATTGCAAATATTAAAAGAAGAGTAAAGGGATGGACTTCTACTAAATCCTAAATACTTGCAGGATGAGGATAAAAAGAGTGCAAGAGATGAAATTCGTTTAAAAGATATGGGAAGATTTGAGATCTAGGGTAACTTACTTCCCAAGTTATTTTGAAATCCCAAGATGAAGAGTCGGGATGCAACTTCCAGAAGACTACACCCAGATGGACCGACCAGGGAGGGCCACGCGCCAAAGCGCGTGGCCAGCCGCCACTGCATGGCCGCGGAAACGCAGCCCAATCCGCGTTTCCGCGGCATTTTGGATAAGCCAGGGTACGGGTTTTCGTGGAGGAGTCGTTCTCGGACTCTACTTCCTTCTGCACCTATAAATACCCCTGCAGTGCAACCAAGAAGGGCGTACAGAAAATACAGAGCAAAAATCTAGGATTTTAGGCTAACTTGTAATCTAGGTTAGGTTTTTATTTTCGTTTTCTTTTGTAATTTTTGTAACTAAGAGGAGAGGAGGCTTTCATGGAGGAAGGAGTTCATACTTGTACTGAGGTGACAGCGGTGTAAGTTTTACTTTTCCTCTATTATTAATTGAATCGACTCGAGGTTTGTCTTTGTTCTTTTTATTTTATTCTTGTTTTATTGTGTCTCTATTTTTGTTCTATCGTTGTTCTTCTATTTTTGTTTTATGTCATTGTTTCTTTCTCTGATGACTTGCAAACCGTGAGATCTGATTGCTTCGAGACTGCCTAGCCGAAGAAGTGCCCTTGATGGCCTATGGAGATGAACAAGCCTTCTCTTTAGTTTGTCTTTTCTTTTCGTAGTGTAGATCGCGAAGGTGGACGATCCTATACGCCATACTTGAACGCCTTCCAAGACAAGGTAAGTCGTTGCAACAGATCAAAGGTAAGCAGGTTGAAGAGGTATGTATGTGTTATAGTTTTCTTTCTAATTTTAGTATAGCTCCACATCTTCCACATCTTTTCAAATTCTTTTCTTCAACTTCCTTGTAAATACCGCTTCTATTTCTCCATCTTCTTAACCTACCGCTTTCTTTCTAACCTAACTTTAACTAATATTTTCTTATTTTCTTTTTAATAACTAAAAGAAGAAATTTTTAGAGAACTTACTTAAACGCTTCCATCGCTAGTCCCTCCTTGAGGATCACGACCCGCATAGCCATTGCTACCGCGGATTAGAATTGAGCACCTTGCACATCCTTTTCCTAAATCTAATATTCTCTATTTTTGTGTGCAGGTAAGATCTCAATCAAAATTTTGGCGCCGTTGCCGGGGAGGGACGGTAAGTTATTCTCTAAAAAAAAATTAACTTATTCTTTTATTCTTTCTGTTTGCAGGTTTGGAGAACAGAAAAATTAACAGCAGCAAGGACATATAGCAACTCTGTGCCTCTGCCTCGAAGGCAGAGCAGCAGAGCCTACTATATTGCCGCGCAAACGCGGCAATAGCCGCGTTTCCGCGGCCTTAGTAGTTCATTACTGATTCAGTTTTCTGCAGGTTGCTGATAGTTGCAAATTTGATTTGTCTGCTCTGTTAAATATTTTCTGTGATCACCCTGCATACTGCTAATAAACCAACAGTAAAATACTTGTTGAAAAAGATAAAAAGATTGATTAGATGTTTGCATTTTAGGCACGTGTCTTTTCAATTCATTTATTTTTACTGTTGAAGAGTGCTGGAGCAAGGTACGTTCGCATTGCATGTAGAATAGGACTCATCTCTTGGTTGATTTTCATTGCTTTGAGTGAATCTTATTTACATATCTTGTACACTTGCACAAACTTATCTTAAGGGCACTAACCCATAACAAGATAAGGTGGGATTTAATCACCCTTCCTTGGCCCAAAAATCATATTCCAAGCACTCACTAACCCAAGCCTAACTAAAATGAGTAGACGTTGGCCCTAGGGACGTCTCAGACTCAATTAGGAGATTATCCTAAGGGGGAACGGTGTTGGAATTTGACTCCTGCCAAATCAGTGTCTAGGAAGGGGATTGAGGGCCGAAAGCCCGAAAATTGGTGGTTATTTAATTAAGGAACATCTTTGACAGAAAACCTCCCACCAATCTTGCCCTGACCTGGCTGATTAACTTGTGGTCAAAGTCTACACCCTACCTCCCGTGGACAGTCTAACCAGTTAGGAGTCGTCTAGGTCATAGGTCTACCCTAACTTAGGATAGAATTTTTTCTTTCTTGTTTGTTTATTTGTTTGTTTTCTTTTTTGTTTTTCTTTTGTTTGTGTTTGTGTGATATGGCATATAATAATAATTTTTCCAATTTTAATCCATATTACACACCACCCTCTTTTTCGGATATTACCAACCCGGCATATCATAACTTTGACCAATCTAGTGTGCCGGAATGGTCTTATCCGAATGACTATAACCCATGCCCCCCATCATATAACCATAATTTTCATACCACTTTCAACTCTTCACAGAGTTCATGGGGTTTCGCGTCCCCCGAGTCCAATGTTCAACCAACTTGTCCTCCATATTCTCCTTGTCCACAATATTCCCAAGAGTCATACTCAGATCCACCCATTCAGAATAGAAAACCATCTATCTGGGAAATGATGAGTACGCAGGAGTCCAAGCAACAATCACCATCAATCTTAGACATGATGATGCGTGAGTCCACCGACTCACAACTTCATCACGATTACACTTCCTCTTTTCAAGTCCAATCACAAAATGATGCACCAATCGACTATGAAAAGATGCTTAAATCCATGACTCAGGTTAGATTAGCTCGTGATCATGAAATAGATATGATGGTTCAATCTTTACGTTCTCACCGTTCGGCCGATTCTGCTTTCGCTGACCACTCTCTTAGAGCCGAAGAGTCACGTTGCTTTGGACAACAAGATTCTAATCCAGTACCATCATTTGAGTTTGCCGAAACTCCAATTGATAGTTTGGCAAGTTTTTCCTTTCCTGAAATAGAACTTAAGCATGAATATGATCATGATCTCCCACTTGGTGATTCAATTCTACTTCCTGATTCAATAATGACTTCGGTGTCTTCACCTGATTTTACTTTTCCCAAGTCAACATTGGATCCTGTGCCAATTCATCATGAAATTGAATCACCTATTTTTAATGATCATATTGAACTTGACCAATTTTATAATTTTGAAAGTCCCATGGATAAATTGGCAAGTTCTCATTTTTACGAAATCGAACTCAATGAGATATGTGACCTAGATTCTCAAATCTGTGATCAAGTTCAAATTTCTGAATCATTATTGACTCATGTTTTGTTACCCGACTTAGGTAATCTTTTAGAGTCAGTTTTGATTCCCACACCTATCATTCCTGAACTTGAATCACCATTATTGAGTAACATTCCATTGTGGGAAGATGATTGTGGACTTGAGTTTCAACTTCTTGATTTGGACCCACTTCTTGAACCTAGCCCGACTCCTGAACCCTTACTTGATTTAAGTTTCTTTCCTGAGTCGGTATTCGTTCCCATACTTCCGACGTCCAAGTCAATCATTCCATCTTTTCATACTCCATTTTGGGACAAGGGGTTGACACAATTGACTCTGAAAGTAATTATGAAATTTGGAAATTTGATGGGGTGGTGTAACGCCCCGATCCTGCGGGTACGGAAACGTTACTACAACGTATATACGCAGGTCAGAAATACCCTCACGTATATACTCTAAGCATCAGTACAGGTAAGAATTAGAGTACGGAAGCACGTAGTGCATTATAAATTCCAACATATTAGTACAATTACAAAGTTATCACCAGAGGTGACAAATATTACAATAATATTACATCACCGATAGGCGCAAATGCGAGAATACAAAGAGATGTACAAGTATGAACAGTACAAAAACAGGCTCAGAGTCATAACAGGAAAACTCTAGAGCCGCACAAGGGGGCCTAGAAGGATGGGGTTCTGAACGGTCTGCTGATGATTCACGCTACCGTTGCGCCACTCAGGTCAGCAACTGGAATTCCACAAGCTCCAAGCTCCGACATGCTCCAAGCTCCAGGACCTGGACATGAGAATCCAGGGGAGTCAGATAGAACTCCCCAGGCGAGTGGTGATACGAAAGCCAGATGGCGTGCAAAGATAAGCATATGTGTATCGATAAAACTGAATCATAATCAAGCATTGAAAGCTGTGTCGTGAGCATAAGCATGCAGGAGCAAGTAGATATAAGACAAGCGATATCAAGCAGGAAGTACTCATGGTATGATGAGATAAGAACAAGAGATTGATGGAATAGGATACAAGTGATAAAGCAGGGTATGAGCAGCTAATATAATAATAATCATAAAACCGAAAATCTGATGTAAAACCCGATGGAAGCAAACTCGGTAAAGCATACAACAGATCCATGGTTGGCATCTTTTATTATGATTATTACTCGTCTTACCCTGATGTCTAGATATGTGGACTAGCGTCCCAGCACACATATATCCACATCCGAGTAAAGCAAGGTTGTTATTGAAAACCAACGGGGGTATCAACGAACTATATTTACAGTGGGTCCCGTACATGCCCGGGACCACGAGCCAGGACGTTCCATCGCTGGGGTATGGAACCAGCCGCAAGGCTTACAGGAGGGTCTTATAGAATGCCCTTATCAAGATGGTACCAAGAAGGAGGGAGCCAGCACTCCCCTCGGTCGCCTGGAGGCCCACAGGTCAGACCGGAAGTTTTAGTTGCACAACATGCCTAATACCACTGTAAACACGAACACATATTGATAGCCGCAAGTTTTCCCCGACCCGATGTAAGTTGTCTCATTTTACGGTTTATTAGATGATTATCAGATTCCGGGAATGAACAAGAGCAAGTCAGGATTATCAGGAATACAGGTATATCAGGAGTACGGTTGTACTATAAGGTATCACATGTGTAACAGGAGTACAGTTTGTACTATCAAGATGTCAGGTCATCATTCCCGTTATCGTGATAATCATGAGAGTCAAGTATGTCATGTCGGGTGTCAAGTGATAGCATGACAGGAGGATGATATTTGGCAGGTGATCAATCATGTCAAGAGATTGATATTAGTCCGGTGGCAAGTCATGCCATAACAAGAGGTCATGCCAAGTAGTAGCAGGTCTGGTGTCAGGTGATAACGCATCAGGTGTTAAATAGTAGCATGTAAATGACAGGTATGAAGTAATGGCATGACAAGTGTTAACATATTAGGTAAATTCATGACATGTGATAGAATAGTAGCTGAGCACAATCAAGCGGAGCTGAGCAAGCTGGAGTGTACAGACAGCAAACAGTATTTAACACTGGAGCGTCTGGCAAGGTTACCAGGACAACTCGACTTAAGGTGCGAGTAGGAAATCCGGCAGCATCTCACCTAGACGAATCTAGTGGTAAAGCGCTGAACGCTGATCATGATGACCAGGCGGAGCTGAACAAGCTGGAGGCACAGGCAGCGAACAGGGTTTAGACACTAATGCGCTTGGCGAGATTACTGGGATGACTCGGTTTAAAATACGAGTAGCAAATCTGACAGCATCTCGCCTAGACGAATTTAGTGAATAAAGCGCTGAGCGCTAAGTATGCTCACCAGACGGAGCTAAGAAACCTGACGGTCCCAATCACTCCTCTTTCGAGATAGTGAGAGACCGGAGGCTGAAGGGTGGAGAGACCTGACGGTCCCAATCACTTCCCTTCGAGATAGTGAGAGACTGGAGGCTGAAGGCTGAGGGACCAAGAACGCTCGGGGTTTAAGCGCACTCTCGGTGACTACTAGCCATCCTAGGAGTGGGCAGAAACCCAGAGTCTAACGACCATGAAGGGTCAGCCACGCATGGTATAAAGCAGTAAAATACATCACAGGCATGGTATATGTACAAGAATGAAACTACCCTAATACAAGCATTCGTCACAGAGCAATACATGTCCAGTCATTGGCACTCGGCCATACACAAATACAGGGACACAGCCCAAAACAAAGTACATAGAAACATGAAATAAAATACATGTCGACCCGACGAAGCGGGGAAACCCAAATGGAAGCGAGGACACTCGCCTAAATCACCGGAAATGCCGAAAAGTCCGAAATCCATGGACCTCGCGCACGCGCCATAAAATATAATATATAAAAATATTGGAGAGAGAAGGTGAAGAGGAGAGAGAAAGAGTTAGAGAGAGAAAGAGGGTGAAACCTAGAGAGAGACAGAGACACAGGGAGACGTGAGCTTTGAGGGAGAGACGCGGGGGTCGCGGCGCAGGAATAGCAGACGCGGGAATCACAGACGCGGGAGTCGCGACGCAGGAATAGCAGACGCGGGAATCACAGACGCGGGAGTCGCGTTGCGAAGATGCCACAAATGTGGGGTCGACACTCGCGTCCAAGTCAGGACGCGAGGAGAACGCAGACGCGAGCATGAACTCTGCGTCGCGTCGATACAAGAATGCAAAGATCCGCGTCAAGGGATTATCTAGACGCGGGGTGAGATCCTCGTCAGCAATTTAACAGAGAGAGACAGGGAGATAAGGAGAGACAGTACAGGAGAGAGAAAGAGAGGGAGAGATTCCTAGAGAGAGAATCTAGAGGGAGAAAGAGAGAACTAGAGGGGGAGATCTAGATAGAGAAAGAGTGAGTTAGAGAGAGGAGAGAGAATCTTGAGAGAGAGAGAGAGAGATTGTAATGAGAGGAGAGAGAGAAGAGAGAGAAGAGGGCAGGAGAGAGAGAGAGAGTGTTCAGGGGAGAGAAGGAAAGGGGGGGCTGTTGCCCCCCCTCTCTCTTAGCTCACACACAGCGCCCCTCTGGGGGCGCTCGGCCTGGCCGCCGGCCAGGTGGCGGCGCCGGGCGGCGCCGGCCACCGGCAGGGGGAGTGGCGCCGGCCACTCCCAAGAGAGAGAGGGAGAGAAAGAGGGGGGCTGTTGCCCCCCCTCAGCCCACGCCCAGGCCAGGCCTGGCCTGGGCTGGTGCCCCTCCCTGGCTGCGGCCAGGGAGGCGCGGCGGCTGCGCCGGCCAGGGATGGCCGGCGCAGGCAGGGGTGGCCTCCGGCTACCCCAAGGAAAAGAAGGGAGGGGGCTGCTGCCCCCTCCACACTCGCGCACAGGGGGCCAGGAGGCCCCCTGGCCGCGCCCAGGCCGCCGGCGTCGCGCCGGCGGCGGTCAGCCCCCGCTGGGGCGCCGGAGGAGGGAGGAGATCGGCGGTGAGGGTGGTGGTGGCCGGATCTAGCGGGAGGAGAGAGAGAGAAAGGGATGGGGGAAATTAGAGGGTGGAGATGGAAGAGGAAGAGATGGAGAGAGAGGATTTGGAGAGAGATTGGAGGTTGAAGGGAGAGAGAGGGAGAATTTGGGGGAAGAAGAAGGAGGTGCGGTGGGTGGTCGTTGACGCCAGGGGAAGGAGAAGAAGGAAAGGAAAAATGAAAAGAAAAAGAAAGAAGGGAAAAAGATAAAGAGAAGGAATTGGAGGAAAAAGAAAAAGAAAAAGAAAAAGAGTAAAGAAAGGAAGAATGGATTGATGGGAAGGGGGAGGTAAGGTCACCCACGTGGAGGAGTGGGCTGAAGTCGGTGGAGAAAAGAAGAGAAGAGAAAGAAGGAGAATAAAAGATTCGACAAAATAATAATATTATAATATGGCCGCGAAATATCGACTGTTCCGGAAAAATCCCCAAAAATACCCAGAGGTTGAAAACGTCATCCTAAGGAATAATATGAAATCGGTTTTCAGAAATAAAATCTCGTTTTCAAATTAAAAATCCGGAAGTCAACCGCCGATACCGGTCTACACCGGGTCGGCCGGATTTTGATAAATTCTGAAAAATCTCAGAAAATGTATTAAAGAATAAAATATGATTTTAAGAAGTAAAGTGAAAGCGGGATTTAGAAATTCAATCCCGATCGTAAACTAAAAATCCTGGAATCAACCAGCGATACTGGCCGACACCCAATCCGGTGGAATTTTCATAAATTCATAAAATCCTCAGAAAAAGTATTTAGGTAGAAAATGTGATTTTAAGAAATAATGTAAAAAGATACTTCTACTAATTCCAATCCGTTTGTAAACTAAAAATCTGGGAATCGGTCAGCGGCACTGGTCGACACCGGTTTTGAAGATTTTCAATTTAATTCTGAAAAATTACAGAAAATCATAGAAAATCTAAAATATTGGAAAATGATGTTTAAAACAAAAAATCGGTCAAATCTAAATATCAGAAAGACCAAATCGAGTAATACCCTAGGATCGGGTCCTCGGTTCAGACTAGGGCTGACTCCGAGTCCGTGAATCCGGATTCAAGACAAAACGATCATATAAATAATTCATAATACAAAACAAATACAGGAAGTAAATTGAAAAATATGATCGAAAAACCTGAATACGCAACTAAGTACGTATTCCGGGAGCGGGGTGTTACAATCCATCCACCTTACAAAAAATTGCGTCCTCGCAATTTCGATAAGGGGTAAATTGAACACAAAGGGGACATGGACGGGAATTATACCAATTAAGATATGAAGCACTATAGGTAGGGCTCTCAAGTTGACTGAGCAATAATCAGAATATAGACATCTTCTGTACTTCCGGCTGTATAAGTCTTCGAACAATGCCAAATAATACTGATCTGATATCATTGCTTTGCTATAGAATCCCAGCTGTTCTGAATACTTGATAGTTCTCCGAGAATAAGCCAGAATACTTAAGATAAAGAAAATCCCTATAAAACTTAGCATAATAAGGAAGACCGCTAATTAAGAATTCTGAATACCAGGCATCGATCTCTCTAAAAGATATAGCCGAGAATATAGAATATCCATAGAGAATTCCGACTACTGGCTTCTGAAAGATTGTAAGATCACCTAGAGGGGGGGTGAATAGGTGATGGCTAATCTAATGGTCACTTATGAACAAATAATGCGGAATTAAAACTAAGTTGACCAAATTAAACTTCTTTTAATTAAACACTTATGTATAACACAAGAGTGTTGCCGAATTCCCCTTGCGAGGCTCTGGACAAGCTCCTCTAGATTCCCCTTGAATGGGTTGAGGTGCCGCGTTGGCTCTCTTGGTTGAATACTAGTGTTAACAACAATCCCAAGCAAGTATGAATATCAATTATGAGCACAAGGGAATATATCATGCATATATAAGATGAACACAATAAATTGAATGCAAGATATAAAATAGAGACAAAAAGAGAAAGAGAGTAAGAGTGAGCAATCGCAAACACAAAGGGTTTGTTTCGAGGTTCGAGCACACTTGCTCTACATCCCCGCCTTCGACACACGAAGGATTTCCACTATGCAAGATCCCACCGGATCTCTCCTCGGTGCCGCAACACCTACAAGCCCTCGGACTCTCTAGTCCCTTACACACCACAAGCCCACCGGCTCGTCGAGGCCGCACCTCAAGCTACAAGTCCTCACTAGGACCCAACAACACCAAGTCCTCACTAGGACCCTCAATCAAACCGCGAACACAACCGTCCGCCTTCTCAAAGAACAAGATGAAATCTTGGTGATCTAAACACTTGATCACCTACAAAAACTCTCACTACAACACCTATAGGATGAATAGCTCAATGGATGCTCAAGTGTTTGTGTGAGAAAGCAAGGAAAGAATCTTTGGTGAAAAACTCAAGAAAATCTCTTTTACACTCTTTGATAAAACTCTCCTTTTAATTGGAAGTATTGACTCTAATTTTGTGGAGAAAAACCCTTCAGAAAGACTGGGAAAAACTAGCTCTAAGGTCTCCAAAAATCTTGGCTCAAAACAATGACAAAACCCCCTTTTATAGAGGCTAGAAAAATCTGACCGTTGGGCTCTATCAGAGCTACCGGTCGACCGGTCCGGTCGACCGGCAACGGTCTAAAATCCGACCATTGCAGCCTCCGGTCGACCGGCCTGGTCGACCGAGCAACTGGAGAAGAGAGTAAACTCTCTGTCGGTCGACCGGCCCGGTCGACCGATGTTTCCCGAGAGCAAAGCTCTCTGAAGCGGTCGACCGGTCCGGTCGAGACCGTTCCCCAGTGCACACAGGCGTGCACGTCCGTGCACGTCCGGTCGACCGACCCGGTCGACCGGCCACTGTCAGTTCTGAAAAATCAGAACTGCCAGAACCAGAAAAATGGGATTAAAGATTGGTCTTTTAACTTAATAAAAATCCCAGAAATTCACAGTAAATCCAGAAAAATAGTTTCAATCATAATAAAAACTGTTTTTATAAAAATATGTTTTTCTAAAACTTGTTTTTCCATAACTTCACAAAATACAAAAACAAGATATTTTGAACTTATAAAGCAAAGTGTGTATGGATATGATCCACCACACAATCAAGATGAAATATCTAGTTTTTGACATAAAGCACTAAACTTGTTTTGGTTAAAGGATATGCATATAATAGATCACCAAAATCAAGTCATGTATTTTGACAAATGAAAAATCTTTTTCTAAAATAAAAATTCTTTTATGAAAGCAATCTTATAAAGAGTTCTATCAAGAGTGTGTGTGTGATATAACTTGAGCAATCCACTAATCTATTCTCTCCTTTACATTTTAACTAAAACAAAAACAAAATCTTATACCTAGACACAAGTCTTCATCTTCTTGAAGTCTTCCTTGAAGTCTTCTCATCTTCTTGACTTGGTCCACATGCAATCCACCGAGTTCATCTCTAGATGTGGTCTTGATGCATAGGCTCGTGAATCGACCGGTGCTAGCTTCCAACTTGACATTTTATCCTTTGTTGAAGCTCCACACCTACTAAGATCTTGATAAGGAATCTGTCACTAATTAAACACAAGATCATTGGTAAACATAACTTCATGAGTTGATCATCATCAAAACTAGGGTGATAGGCCTTTGGGCCAACAATCTCCCCCTTTTTGATGATGACAAAACTCATGACGTTATATATGCATGGATTAAAGTAAAGCTTCAAAGAAGCTCCCCCTTAACTCATGCATAGACATAAATAATAAGATATGGCAATGAAGCATATGACATGTATGCAAATGTAGGAGATGCAATCATATAAATCAAATCTGAAATCAAATCTTTTTCTCCTATTTGCAAATCAAAGACATATATGCATAAAACATAAATCTTACTCCCCCTTAAGCAAGGAAGACATGCATATATCACAAATACTTACAAATACTTCTCCCCTTTTTGTCAATCATCAACAAAGGGTTCAAAGTAAAAATACATCAAACAAATTTTCTCCCCCTTTTTGTCAAAAACAAAGAAATCAAAGAGGGGTAATCAAATCAATCAATAAAATTTATATGCGATATAAATTCATGAAGAGGAAGACGCTAAGTTAGCTTCCCTACACATATGCATTACATGAAGAAGGGATGATAAGCCCCAATTCACATAACACATATTATGTAATGCATAAGAGGAGATGTGAAGCTCCCCCTACACACGTGTACCACATAAAGAAAAGATGTTAAGCTTCTCAATACACAATACACTCAACATGAATCTACATATGGAAGAGATGTTAAGCTCTCCTTGCATATAGACAATACAAATCAAAAATTTTGAATTTTTCTTAAAAATTTTTTGAGTTTTTGATACTAATTTCAAAATACAATGCACAAGCTTATTATGGGATACCAATTTGAAATTCTAATTAAGCTTAGCATCAACAATCTTTGTGCTTCAAAAGATACCAATTGTAAAACAAGCACAAAAACTATCATATATATGTATGAAGAAATTATATCAATTGAGATGGATACATACATATATAGGAAAAGCAAAATATGAGTATATACCAAAAAGGTTCATATTGATACCAATTGCAAATAACCAATAATACCAATAGAAAAATAAGCTTAGGTGTATATATCACATAATCTACCACTTGAAGAATTCGAACTAGTTAAATGGAAATGTTTAACAACTAGTAAGAAATCCTTCAACCAAGGAATAAATCAAAAGGTTTTTCACAAGTAAATCACATGGCACTAAAAAACACTCTATCCATAAAGTCCATATCAAAAAGAAGTGAGTGTGATAGTGTTATGTGGAACATGGTATCATGAAAAATAGCAATAAAACTCAATATTCCTTAAAATTTTGAAATCATGAAATCCATCACAAAAATTTTTTTTTTTTATTAAAAACTAAAATTTATATTTCAAGATATATGTATGTTTTGACAAGACATTAAGTATACATACATATCCTTAAAACACAATTGAGTCCATATATAGATTTGCATGAAAGGCAAATGACTCAAGAGGTATCCATGTATATCTTAATGTTTTGGCAAGACAAACATATACATGAAATGAAAGCACACGATCATAGCATAAATCCGAAATGGGAATACAAGTTTAAAACGTAATAATCATCAAAACTTAGGCTATACTAGCACACCTAATGGGCACAAATAAGCATTCAAACCCAATCATATATAGATTTATTTGTGATCCATAATGTGTATAAGTATAAATCCAAGTGTTGACAAATGCTAACATTTAAACTAATATTCAAATCATGAAGCATCAAATAAATTTTGAAAATACAAAAGAATTTATCCATATGATTTCAAATAGGATCATGTGAATCAATTTGAAGAATAGATAACTAGTTTAAATGGATTTTTGACAAACTAGTTAAAGATCCTTCAAAAATACAAAGTCAAGTATTTTCCATGAATAATACTAAATACACAAAAGTTCAAGCACTCATAGTCCATAAAGCTCAAAAATATTTTGTATCATAAAGATGAGTGTTTAAAAGATCATGTAAATAGCATTTTTATGAAAATAGTCATTCAAGCTCAAAAAGATCATAAATCACATTTTGTTGTACAAATCAAAAACATGAAAAATCATTTTTTTATTATTATTTATTTAAAATACTAATCTTCATGGTATATGTATGATTTATCCAATTCTAACAATATGCATACATATCCCAAATATGAAAAGAGTCCAATATATATTGCATGAAGGCAAATGACTCAAGGGGTATACATGTATATTTATTAGATTTGAATTAATAATGCATATACATGAAGTAAAATCACAAAGATTGGCAAAGCATGTATAAATGAGAATCATCAAAACTAGCCTATACACATGCATATAGTGGGTACAAATGAGCATGAAGTTCAATTATATATGAGTCAATTGTAATTCACCATTTGTATATGTATACATGCAAGTTTTGATAAAATCTACATTTAAAGCATGTAAATACCACATAAAGCACATAAAATCTTAAAACATGAACATGCTATGAATGATATTATGAAAATAAAAGCATGTACATAAATAAAATAGGAGTTTAGAAATTGTTACCAACTCCAAAACTCCAAGCATGGTGGTCTTCCCACCAAAATCTCCTTGATAGCAATGCATCCAAAAGTTTGTCCATCATGACTATTGCATCGGCTACCAAGGCACCAATCCTCTCACGTTTTATGAGAGCCCTCACCTACATCAAAACCAAAAGGTGGGGGTTTTGGTACCCATACTTTCTTGGGTCCTATGGGGTTAGTCTTGTAAGGAACCCAAGCATTTTTATTTTTATCAAAAATAAGAACATTTAACCTTTCATAACAAAATTTTCTTAGATGGCCTTTGCGGCCACAATGTGTACATGTGTACACTTAGCATACTTATGAGTGGGAGTGTGAGCATGATGTGCATCATAAGCATGGTCATGATGATGATGTGCATGAGTATGAGGAACTTGTTTCTTTTGAAACAAGGATTCCAATCTAGTATGATTGAATGCACATGAGCTCAAATTAGAGCTCAAATTATCAATTTTATTTTTCAACTTTTTAATCTTATTTTGATCAATGTGAGCATGAGAAGCATGATGAGATATAGAATCACTTTTCTTTTTCTTTGTGAAACAAAATCTTTTTCTTTTTCACAAATTTTTCTTTTCAAAGATTTATTTTCTTGAAAAACATCTTCCTTTTGTTTTTCCACCAAATCAATCTTATTTTTCAAAATCATATTTCCTTCACATAAAACATTCAATTTTGAAAATAAGGAAACATTCTCATTTTTCAAAACTTCATTTTCTTTTTCTAAGCATGCCATTTTATTTTCTAAAGAATCTTTATCATTAAGCATGGCATCAAAATTCTTTTTCAAAATTTTATTATCTTTTTCTAAACATGCAATGTTACTTCTAAAAGAGTCATGTTCTACATGCATGCAATCAAGTTCCTTTTTCAATTTTTATTTTTCTTTTTAATCATGTCATATTTCTCAAGCAATAATTGGCAAAGTGTATTAAGCTCATCATATGATATATTAACATCCTCATCCTCGGATTCGGAGTTTACCTCAAGGGGGTTATCCCCTTGGACCATGTAGCACTTGTTGGAGGTGTCGCTTCCAACATCCGAATCGCTCCCGGCATAATATAGATCCTTTTCGCCAAGGGAGGTGATGATGTTCCAAGCTACAAAAGCCGATTCAATGTTAGAAACCCTAGATAAATAATCATCATTTAGGGTACATTTAAGAGCATGAAGGGCTTTTGCATTAGCCTCAATGTACTTGCTATTTGAACAATAATCATTATTAGTAGTAGCAAGATAAGCATGAATTCCTAAGGCCTTGAGGTACAATGACATCTTAACCTTCCAAGTTTGGATGTTAAGAATATCAAAGGTGGGTGGTGACATGAAGTCCATGGTGAGGTGTGTGTGTACAAAAATATTGTGATTAGCCTAAAAGGAGGATCTTTAACTCTTAGGTTGTTAGACCCAATATCAGGAGCACTAGCTCTGATACCAATTGTAAGATCACCTAGAGGGGGGGTGAATAGGTGATGGCTAATCTAATGGTCACTTATGAACAAATAATGCGGAATTAAAACTAAGTTGACCAAATTAAACTTCTTTTAATTAAACACTTATGTATAACACAAGAGTGTTGCCGAATTCCCCTTGCGAGGCTCTGGACAAGCTCCTCTAGATTCCCCTTGAATGGGTTGAGGTGCCGCGTTGGCTCTCTTGGTTGAATACTAGTGTTAACAACAATCCCAAGCAAGTATGAATATCAATTATGAGCACAAGGGAATATATCATGCATATATAAGATGAACACAATAAATTAAATGCAAGATATAAAATAGAGACAAAAAGAGAAAGAGAGCAAGAGTGAGCAATCGCAAACACAAAGGGTTTGTTTCGAGGTTCGAGCACACTTGCTCTACATCCCCGCCTTCGACACACGAAGGATTTCCACTATGCAAGATCCCACCGGATCTCTCCTCGGTGCCGCAACACCTACAAGCCCTCGGACTCTCTAGTCCCTTACACACCACAAGCCCACCGGCTCGTCGAGGCCGCACCTCAAGCTACAAGTCCTCACTAGGACCCAACAACACCAAGTCCTCACTAGGACCCTCAATCAAACCGCGAACACAACCGTCCGCCTTCTCAAAGAACAAGATGAAATCTTGGTGATCTAAACACTTGATCACCTACAAAAACTCTCACTACAACACCTATAGGATGAATAGCTCAATGGATGCTCAAGTGTTTGTGTGAGAAAGCAAGGAAAGAATCTTTGGTGAAAAACTCAAGAAAATCTCTTTTACACTCTTTGATAAAACTCTCCTTTTAATTGGAAGTATTGACTCTAATTTTGTGGAGAAAAACCCTTCAGAAAGACTGGGAAAAACTAGCTCTAAGGTCTCCAAAAATCTTGGCTCAAAACAATGACAAAACCCCCTTTTATAGAGGCCAGAAAAATCTGACCGTTGGGCTCTGTCAGAGCTACCGGTCGACCGGTCCGGTCGACCGGCAACGGTCTAAAATCCGACCGTTGCAGCCTCCGGTCGACCGGCCCGGTCGACCGAGCAACTGGAGAAGAGAGTAAACTCTCTGTCGGTCGATCGGCCCGGTCGACCGATGTTTCCCGAGAGCAAAGCTCTCTGAAGCGGTCGACCGGTCCGGTCGACCGTTCCCCAGTGCACACAGGCGTGCACGTCCGTGCACGTCCGGTCGACCGACCCGGTCGACCGGCCACTGTCAGTTCTGAAAAATCAGAACTGCCAGAACCAGAAAAATGGGATTAAAGATTGGTCTTTTAACTTAATAAAAATCCCAGAAATTCACAGTAAATCCAGAAAAATAGTTTCAATCATAATAAAAACTGTTTTTATAAAAATATGTTTTTCTAAAACTTGTTTTTCCATAACTTCACAAAATACAAAAACAAGATATTTTGAACTTATAAAGCAAAGTGTGTATGGATATGATCCACCACACAATCAAGATGAAATATCTAGTTTTTGACATAAAGCACTAAACTTGTTTTGGTTAAAGGATATGCATATAATAGATCACCAAAATCAAGTCATGTATTTTGACAAATGAAAAATCTTTTTCTAAAATAAAAATTCTTTTATGAAAGCAATCTTATAAAGAGTTCTATCAAGAGTGTGTGTGTGATATAACTTGAGCAATCCACTAATCTATTCTCTCCTTTACATTTTAACTAAAACAAAAACAAAATCTTATACCTAGACACAAGTCTTCATCTTCTTGAAGTCTTCCCTTGAAGTCTTCTCATCTTCTTGACTTGGTCCACATGCAATCCACCGAGCTCATCTCTAGATGTGGCCTTGATGCATAGGCTCGTGAATCGACCGGTGCTAGCTTCCAACTTGACATTTTATCCTTTGTTGAAGCTCCACACCTACTAAGATCTTGATAAGGAATCTGTCACTAATTAAACACAAGATCATTAGTAAACATAACTTCATGAGTTGATCATCATCAAAACTAGGGTGATAGGCCTTTGGGCCAACAAAGATAACCCGATCAGGATCAATCCTGAGAATACCCGAGCTTCATATAGTTGGCCAAAGAGATCATATAATCGCTTCATTCAGAACCAGCCACTACCTCTCTAGTCTATTCATATCTTAAGTTGGTATAAAGGCTTCGAAAAACCAAAACAGGGGAAAGATGGAAGGGATTAGGAATCAAAGGAAGAATGATCAAGAAAGAATAGATAACTCTGTACTTGTAGTTGGACTGTATAACCAGGACTCATGCATTCCAGTTGCAAATTTCTTTACCATTAATTTGCCATCTGGACGTACTGAGGATGCGAGAGCCTAGGCTCTGATACCATCCTGTAACGCCCCGATCCTGCGGGTACGGAGACGTTACTGCAACGTATATACGCAGGTCAGAAATACCCTCACGTATATACGCTAAGCATCAGTACATGCAAGAATCAGAGTACGGAAGCACGTGGTGCATTATACATTCCAACATATGAGTATAATTACAAAGTTATCACCAGAGGTGACAAATATTACAATAATATTACATCACCGATAGGCGCAAATGCGAGAATACAAAGAGATGTACAAGTATGAACAGTACAAAAACAGGCTCAGAGTCATAACAGGAAAACTCTAGAGCCGCACAAGGGGGCCTGGAAGGATGGGGTTCTGAACGGTCTGCTGATGATTCACGCTACCGTTGCGCCACTCAGGTCAGCAACTGGAATTCCACAAGCTCCAAGCTCCGACATGCTCTAAGCTCCAGGACCTGGACATGAGAATCCAGGGGAGTCAGATAGAACTCCCCAGGCGAGTGGTGATACGAAAGCCAGATGGCGTGCACAGATAAGCATACGTGTATCGATAAAACTGAATCATAATCAAGCATTGAAAGCCGTGTCGTGAGCATAAGCATGCAGGAGCAAGTAGATATAAGACAAGCGATATCAAGCAGGAAGTACTCATGGTATGATGAGATAAGAACAGGAGAATGATGGAATAGGATACAAGTGATAAAGCAGGGTATGAGCAGCTAATATAATAATAATCATAAAACCGAAAATCTGATGTAAAACCCGATGGAAGCAAACTCGGTAAAGCATACAACAGATCCATGGTTGGCATCTTTTATTATGATTATTACTCATCTTACCCTGATATCTAGATATGTGGACTAGCGTCCCAGCACACATATATCCACATCCGAGTAAAGCAAGGTTGTTATTGGAAACCAACGGGGGTATCAACGAACTATGTTTACAGTGGGTCCCGTACATGCCCGGGACCATGACCCAGGACGTTCTATCGCTGGGGTATGGAACCAGCCGCAAGGCTTACAGGAGGGTCTTATAGAATGCCCTTATCAAGATGCTACCAAGAAGGAGGGAGCCAGCACTCCCCTCGGTCGCCTGGAGGCCCACAGGTCAGACTGGAAGTTTTAGTTGCACAACATGCCTAATACCACTGTAAACACGAACATATATTGATAGCCGCAAGTTTCCCCCGACCCGATGTAAGTTGTCTCATTTTACGGTTTATTAGATAATTATCAGATTTCGGGAATGAACAAGAGCAAGTCAGGATTATCAGGAATACAGGTATATCAGGAGTACGGTTGTACTATAAGGTATCACATGTGTAACAGGAGTACAGTTTGTACTATCAAGATGTCAGGTCATCATTCCGTTATCGTGATAATCATGAGAGTCAAGTATGTCATGCCGGGTGTCAAGTGATAGCATGACAGGAGGATGATATTTGGCAGGTGACCAATCATGTCAAGAGATTGATATTAGTCCGGTGGCAAGTCATGCCATAACAAGAGGTCTTGCCAAGTAGTAGCAGGTCTGGTGTCAGGTGATAACACATCAGGTGTTAAATAGTAGCATGTAAATGACGGGTATGAAGTAATGGCATGACAAGTGTTAACATATTAGGTAAATTCATGACATGTGATAGAATAGTAGCTAAGCACAATCAAGCGGAGCTGAGCAAGCTGGAGTGTACAGACAGCAAACAGTATTTAACACTGGAGCGTCTGGCAAGGTTACCGTGACAACTCGACTTAAGGTGCGAGTAGGAAATCCGGCAGCATCTCACCTAGACGAATCTAGTGGTAAAGCGCTGAACGCTGATCATGATGACCAGGCGGAGCTGAACAAGCTGGAGGCACAGGCAGCGAACAGGGTTTAGACACTAATGCGCTTGGCGAGATTACTGGGATGACTCGGTTTAAAATACGAGTAGCAAATCTGACAGCATCTCGCCTAGACGAATTTAGTGAATAAAGCGCTGAGCGCTAAGTATGCTCACCAGACGGAGCTAAGAAACCTGACGGTCCCAATCACTCCTCTTTCGAGATAGTGAGAGACCGGAGGCTGAAGGGTGGAGAGACCTGACGGTCCCAATCACTTCCCTTTCGAGATAGTGAGAGACCGGAGGCTGAAGGCTGAGGGACCAAGAACGCTCGGGGTTTAAGCGCACTCTCAGTGACTACTAGCCATCCCAGGAGTGGGCAGAAACCCAGAGTCTAACGACCAAGAAGGGTCAGCCACGCATGGTATAAAGCAGTAAAATACATCACAGGCATGGTATATGTACAAGAATGAAACTACCCTGATACAATCATTCGTCACAGAGCAATACATGTCCAGTCATTGGCACTCGGCCATACACAAATACAGGGACACAGCCCAAAACAAAGTACATAGAAACATGGAATAAAATACATGTCGACCCGACGAAGCGGGGAAACCCAAATGGAGGCGAGGAGCACTCGCCTAAATCACCGGAAATGCCGAAAAGTCCGAAATCCATGAAACTCGCGCACGCGCCATAAAATATAATAATATGAAAATATTGGAGAGAGAAGGTGAAGAGGAGAGAGAAAGAGTTAGAGAGAGAAAGAGGGAGAAACCTAGAGAGAGACAGAGACACAGGGAGACGCGGGCTTTGAGGGAGAGACGCGGGAGTCGCGGCGCAGGAATAGCAGACGCGGGAGTCACAGACGCGGGAGTCGCGACGCAGGAATAGCAGACGCGGGAATCACAGACGATGGAGTCGCGTTGCGAAGATGCCACAAATGTGGGGTCGACACTCGCGTCCAAGTCAGGACGCGAGGAGAACGCAGACGCGAGTATGAACTCCGCGTCGCGTCGATACAAGAATGCGAAGATCCGCGTCAAGGGATTATCTGGACGCGGGGTGAGATCCTCGTCAGCAATTTAACAGAGAGAGACAGGGAGATAAGGAGAGACAGTACAGGAGAGAGAAAGAGAGGGAGAGAGAGATTCCTAGAGAGAGAATCTAGAGAGATAAAGAGAGAACTAGAGGGGGAGATCTAGATAGAGAAAGAGTGAGTTAGAGAGAGGAGAGAGAGAATCTTGAGAGAGAGAGAGAGAGATTGTAATGAGAGGAGAGAGAGAAGAGAGAGAAGAGGGCAGGAGAGAGAGAGAGGACAGGAGAGAGAGAGAGTGTGTGTGTGTGTGTGTGTGTGTGTGTGTGTGTGTGTGTTCAGGGGAGAGAAGGAAAGGGGGGCTGTTGCCCCCCTCTCTCTTAGCTCACGCACAGCGCCCCCTCTGGGGGCGCTCGGCCTGGCCGCCGGCCAGGTGGCGGCGCCGGGCGGCGCCGGCCACCGGCAGGGGGGAGTGGCGCCGGCCACTCCCAAGAGAGAGGGAGAGAAAGAGGGGGGCTGTTGCCCCCCTCAGCCCACGCCCAGGCCAGGCCGGCCTGGCCTGGCCTGGTGCCTCTCCCTGGCTGCGGCCAGGGAGGCACGACGGCTGCGCCGGCCAGGGATGGCCGGCGCAGGCAGGGTGGCCTCCGGCCACCCCAAGGAAAAGAAGGGAGGGGGCTGCTGCCCCCTCCACACTCGCGCACAGGGGGCCAGGAGGCCCCCTGGCCGCGCCCAGGCCACCGGCGTCGCGCCGGCGGCGGTCAGCCCCCGCTGGGGCGCCGGAGGAGGGAGGAGATCGACGGTGAGGGTGGTGGTGGCCGGATCTAGTAGGAGGAGAGAGAGAGAAAGGGATGGGGGAAATTAGAGGGTGGAGATGGAAGAGGAAGAGATGGAGAGAGAGGATTTGGAGAGAGATTGGAGGTTGAAGGGAGAGAGAGGGAGAATTTGGGGGAAGAAGAAGGAGGTGCGGTGGGTGGTCGTTGACGCCAGGGGAAGGAGAAGAAGGAAAGGAAAAATGAAAAGAAAAAGAAAGAAGGGAAAAAGATAAAGAGAAGGAATTGGAGGAAAAAGAAAAAGAAAAAGAAAAAGAGTAAAGAAAGGAAGAATGGATTGATGGGAAGGGGGAGGTAAGGTCACCCACGTGGAGGAGTGGGCTGAAGTCGGTGGAGAAAAGAAGAGAAGAGAAAGAAGGAGAATAAAAGATTCGACAAAATAATAATATTATAATATGGCCGCGAAATATCGACTGTTCCGGAAAAATCCCCAAAAATACCCAGAGGTTGAAAACGTCATCCTAAGGAATAATATGAAATCGGTTTTCAGAAATAAAATTCCGTTTTCAAATTAAAAATTCGGAAGTCAACCGCCGATACCGGTCTACACCGGGTCGGCCTGATTTTGATAAATTCTGAATAATCTCAGAAAATATATTAAGGAAGAAAATACAATTCTAAGAAGTAATGTGAAAGAAAAATTTAGAAATTCAATTCCGATTGTAAACTAAAAATCCGGGAATCGGTCAGCGACACTGGTCGACACCGGTTTTGAAGATTTTCAATTTAATTCAGGAAAATTCCAGAAAATCATAGAAAATCTAAAATATTGGAAAATGATGTTTAAATAAAAATCGGTCAAATCTAAATATCAGAAAGACCAAATCGAGTAATACCTTAGGATCGGGTCCTCGGTTCAGACTAGGGCTGACTCCTAGTCCGTGAATCCATATTCAAGACAAAACTATCATATAAATAATTCATAATACAAAACAAATACAGGAAGTAAATCGAAAAATACGATCGAAAAACCTGAATACGCAACTAAGTACGTATTCCGGGAGCGGGGTGTTACAGGTGGAATTTTTAAAAAATGTTCATACAGACATAATTTTAGTGGGTTATACAAAAAAGTTTTCTGGTGGGCTCCCCCGAATTCCACAAAAAGTAGATTGGGTCGCATTTCGTGGACCAATTAGACCACCACCGGAACTACCACCTTGAGGTAACTTCTGCCTTCCCTTATTCTTTTTCATGCATATATGCATTCATTCATACATTGAGGACAATGCATGAGATAAGTGTGGGGATAGGCTTTGCTAACAGACTAACATAGGTAGAAACTAATAAAAATTTGCTAATAAAAAAAATTAAAAAAGGAAATATTTTGACTTATCTTTTGAAAGAAATCTAAGTTAGTCTTAAGAATTAGGAAAATCATGATTAGGATTTCTAAAAACTTGGTCAAAATAAATAAATTGTTGAATTTTTAGGTATAGGAGGAGAAATTGAATAAGTAGTTAGTCTTAATTTTACCTTAATGAAATATGCATACCTAATGCATATCTAGGATTCTAAGACAAAGACCCTTGTGCCTCATAAAAAAAAATTATTAAAAAAAAATTTAAATTCACCAATTAAGCTGGATACATGTGCCTCAAGAAGCATAAGTATTCACGCCTAAAGGTGAGTTCTAAATAAAATAAAGTCCTTAGTTTTGTGGCTAGTTCACTCGAATTTGAGTCCGCGGGGTGTTTCCTCACCTGGTGCCCTAAAGCCGACCGGTTTGGGAGCCACCGACTTTAAGTTCGCTACATGGGTGGATTAGAAAGCCTAAGAAAACTAAGAAATATTATATATGTATTAACACATCTAATAGTCAATTAGTTAGGTATGAGGGCCTCAAGAAGCCTTGATACTTACACGAAAGAAAATTAGATGAGTTATACATATTTAAAAAAAAAGAAAAAAATATATATAATATATATATTCATAATAATAATGAGGCATGAGAGTCCAAGTTAAGGAATTCCTAGTAAAAATTCATAAGGATGCATATGATTTTTGGTAACGAAAAAGACTATACACAACTTCAATTTTGATCCTTACTTAAAATGGATAACAACTTACTTTATAAAGACTAAGTCTAAGAATGAATAAAAATGATAATCCTAAAACTTATAGACTACTTAGTCTTTTCAAAAGTATTTCAAATATTTTCCTTTTCATGGATTTTGTGGGTGTAATCTGCTGAAAACCCTCACGAGACAACACTCGTCCTTTAGGGTAACCTAGGAGTTTAACGGCTTGTTGCACATGCTAAGTGCAACCGTGATTCCTACGAAAGTGAGTTAGATAGATTAATTTTTCTTTTCTTTTCTTTTTGATTTTTACTCGAGGACGAGCAAAAAGATAAGTGTGGGGTGTGATTGGTAGTGAAAAGTGCATTTTATCATTACATTTACCATCACATTTTCATATTTATTCATATAATTCTGCACATTTACTAATATTTTATTATTTATTGTGTGCAGGCCTTGAGAAATAAAAATAAAAGAATAAAGCCTTAAAAGAAGCCCAAAAGCCCATGTCCAAGCCCAAGTGAAAAATTGCAATTATCAAATGTCAAATTTGCAATTACCAATTGCAAGATTGCAAATATTAAAAGAAGAGTAAAGGGATGGACTTCTACTAAATCCTAAATGCTTGCAGGATGAGGATAAAAAGAGTGCAAGAGATGAAATTCGTTTAAAAGATATGGGAAGATTTGAGATCTAAGGTAACTTGCTTCCCAAGTTATTTCGAAATCCCAAGATGAAGAGTCGGGATGCAACTTCCAAAAGACTACACCCAGATGGACGGACCAGGGAGGCCACGCGCCAAAGCGCATGGCCAGCCGCCACTGCATGGCCGCGGAAACGCGGTCCAAGCCGCGTTTTCGCGGCATTTTGGATAAGCCAGGGTACGGGTTTTCGTAGAGGAGTCGTTCTGGGACTCTACTTCCTTCTGCACCTATAAATACCCCTGCAGTGCAACCAAGAAGGGCGTACAGAAAATACAGAGCAAAAATCTAGGGTTTTAGGCTAACTTGTAATCTAGGTTAGGTTTTTATTTTCGTTTTCTTTTGTAATTTTTGTAACTAAGAGGAGAGGAGGCTTTCATGGAGGAAGGAGTTCATACTTGTACTGAGGTGACAGCGGTGTAAGTTTTACTTTTCCTCTATTGTTAATTGAATCGACTCGAGGTTTGTCTTTGTTCTTTTTTTTTATTCTTATTTTATTGTGTCTCTATTTTTGTTCTATCGTTGTTCTTCTATTTTTGTTTTATGTCATTGTTTCTTTCTCTGATGACTTGCAAACCGTGAGATCTGATTGCTTCGAGACTGCCTAACCGAAGAAGTGCCCTTAATGGCCTATGGAGATGAACAAGCCTTCTCTTTAGTTTGTCTTTTCTTTTCGTAGTGTAGATCGCGAAGGTGGACGATCCTATACGCCATACTTGAACGCCTTCCAAGACAAGGTAAGTCGTTGCAACAGATAAGAGGTAAGCAGGTTGAAGAGGTATGTATGTGTTATAGTTTTCTTTCTAATTTAGTATAGATCCACATCTTCCACATCTTTCTAAATTCTTTTCTTCAACTTCCTTGTAAATACCGCTTCTATTTCTCCATCTTCTTAACCTACCGCTTTCTTTCTAACGTAACTTTAACTAATATTTTCTTATTTTCTTTTTAATAACTAAAAGAAGAAATTTTTAGAGAACTTACTTAAACGCTTCCATCGCTAGTCCCTCCCTGAGGATCACGACCCGCATAGCCATTGCTACCACGGATTAGAATTGAGCACCTTGCACATCCTTTTCCTAAATCTAATATTCTCTATTTTGTGTGCAGGTAAGATCTCAATCAGTCTGGCAGGTAAAGGTCGGACATGGAGGTGAAAGGTCTTTGCAAGCTCCGGCAAAGAAGGGATCGTTGGAAGGTGCTGCTACCTGCAAGTTGGAAGGTGAACACAGCGTTCTTGATAAGAAGAAGGTGAAATTCAGCACCAGTACTCACCGCTCAGAAGGTCTTCTTGATTGTGTTCACGTGAGCGTTTGGGGACCTGCTAAGACTGCATCGCTTGGAGGTCACAGGTACTTTGTCTCTTTTGTTGACAGTTTATCTAGGAATTATTGGATATATCCCATGAGACAAAAGAGTGAAGCCTTAGATATGTTGGTGAAGTGGAGAGGAAGAATGGAGAAGCTGATTGGTAGGAAGATCAAGGAGCTGTAGATTGGTAATGTTGAAAAAGACATGAACCAATTCCTACGATTTGGTTAGAACACAGGTATTGCTACTCACTTCACAAAAGGTATACATGAGGTGGCTAAGGATGTAAACCGTTCCTTGCTGGAGAAGGTTCGGTGGTTGTTGTCTAATGTAGGATTAGACAAATCATTTTGGGCTGAGGCGATTGTGTATGCTAGTCATCTCATGAATAGATCGACTGCGATAGGAGATAAAGCTCCATTGGAAATTTGGTCTGGGAAAGCTGCTAAGATCATAGTTTGCTGTGGGAGTTTGGAAGTTCGACCTACTTCAGTGCCAAAAATGGTAAGGTGAATCCGCGAGCAAAGAGGTTTGTGTTTTTGGGTGTCAAAAGGAATGGCTACAGGTTGTGGGCTCCCGAAAACAAGAAGATCGTGTTGAGTAGGCATGTCACATTTGGAGAGACTTCAGTGTTGAAGTCCACAGTCTCTCAGCAGGTGGAGAGGACAGAGACCAAGGAAGTATCGCAGCGGGTGGAGGTTGATGCTACTCCACCATCTCCAGTTGGTTCGGCATTAGAGAAGACTTCACCGGATGTGACATCGAGTGGAGATCATGTAGTCAAGGTTGATGCTGAACAGGTTGAAGACATTGTTGAGGATGTCGAGTTGTTTGCAGCCATTGGAACCAGGGTAAAACCACGCTTGTGGGTAAAGAAGCATGAATCTCAAGCTTGTGATAGCGACAAGCTCAAGTTGAAGGCCGTTATTCTCCATAATGGTCGTGAAGAGGTTCATATGACTCAATCAGACAGGTTCACTGCTGCAGATCCAGGTACAAGTACTTGAGCTTGATGGAGCTCATTTTAAATGAACTACGGTTGGCTTGATCCCTTGGGCAAGGTACGTAAGTAGCCGTAAAGGCGCAGCCATTTGGTGATGCAACCCGTATGAAACTGTTTGGGTTCTCGAGAAGCTGATTGGAACTTCACGTAGAGGTGAAGAGTTGTGGCCGATTGGAGCTTCATGTAGAGGTGGAGAGGCTTCACGTAGAGGTGAAGTGTTGTGGCCAGTTGGACTTCACGTAGAGGTGAGGTGTTGTGATCTCGATGAACAGGTTGATCTTCTGGTGAGAAGATGTTGAGCTTACATAAGGAGTGGTGTGCATCCAGTTGAAGCCGATGATGGTGTTCGGTGTGCTCTACGCAGACTTGGTTGGACCGTCAGCTGAAGACATGTAGACTAGATAAAGCTAGTCAGTTGAGAGTCAATGTTGGCTCATGATGAGTTCTTCGTGAGGTCGTAAAGTTGCGGAGTAGGAGCCACGTTCGGTGTTCGGCATGTATGGAAGTTCTCCTAAGGTGAAGTGCAGGGAAGACATGTATGGTGCATTCCAGTGGATAGCTGAGCTACAGTTTCAAGCCGAGATCGTGTGTCGATTTTGTCAGGTGATAGACCGTGGTACGTTTGAGATCGGCTCAGATTTGAAAAATCTTCACCGAGGCGGAGAATTGTAGGAAGAGAGAGGAAGTCGTCGAGGAAGTCGACGAGGTCTTCGCCAAAGGAAACAGCAGCAGCAGCAGCAGGTCAGCATAGCAGCAGCAGGAGAGCGGTCGACCGGTCCTGTCGACCGTCCGCAGCAGCAGCAGATCGGTCGACCGACGTGCACAACATGCACAGGAAGAGTAGCGGTCGACCAGTCCGGTCGACCGCAGAAGGAGAGCGGTCGACCGTCCGGTCGACCGACTGAAAGTGCCTAACTCTCGGTTAGGCACGGTCGACCGGCACAGTCGACCGGTGCATATGGTCGGTCGACCGACCGGTCGACCGACAGTCGGGTCGGGCTGTTTTGCTGAATTAGAAATCTGTTTATATTTAAGGGCGGATTTCTAGGGTTTAGAGGTGTGTGAAAAAGAGGCAGATCTCTAATCATCAGAGGAGCTGCAGAAATTGTATTGATTCACCAAAATCAATTGAAACTCTCTCTTTCTTGCCCCGAGGACGTAGGCGAAAAGGCCGAACCTCGTTAAATTTGTTTTATGCTCTTTCTCTGGGATTGTGTGCTATTTGTTGTGGATAGTATTGTTCTTTGTGCATCTGAGTTTTAGGGTTTCCTCTTTGTGGTTGTTGTTCGGTGCGCAACACACCTTTGGCTCCTACCTGTCGCCAGCTCCCATCCGAATCGAGTAGGCCTTGGGAACGTGGCCTGTATGCCGGCAGTGAAAGCACCGAATGCCAGATAAACATTCGGGCTTCCAATGGCCAAGGAGGCCACAAAAATGGCATGACGAGCTTAACATCCGCGCACCATCGAAAGTGTCTCTTATAACATCCAATTAGAGACAAAATTCTAAGAGGAATTTCTACAAACAGGTGGTGGGCGAGGTAGAGATTGAGGTGGATGGACTGACAACAGACGTAGGAGGCGGCCAAGTTACATCAAACACCAAATCAACAAATTCAACAAAGATGGGAGAAGAAAGAAAGAAAGAAAGAGCAGAGAAGGCTAGCGGTGGTGATGCTGAAGACGGAGGTGGTGGAGGGTGTTGGTGGTGAAGTCATCCTCCGAAGGCGGTGGTGGCTAGGACAGCCAACCAGAATTGTTGTTCAAGTTTACAAGCATTATGAGTTTTAGCACATTGTACAATAAAAAGAAACAGTACCATAATTTCTTATTATAGTTGAAGCATGATTTACTAAAAATGAGGAGCTCCAACGGTGAACACGACGGCATCAATTGCAATCCCTAGATTGAGCAAACAAATATGGAAACTGACAAGTAGTTCTCAAAACACAAATTTTAAGTTCTCACAAACTGTCTATTTTCTTCGTTCTCTAACTATCACAGGCAACCCTCCCTCCATCTTCAATGTTACGAGACACTCATGCTTCCCTCTCTCCTCCACAACCTCCATCTCAAACCTCTCCAAAATGCTCGCAGCCACGGCCTTCATCTGTATGAAAGCCATGTCCTTCCCCAAACACATGTTCCGCCCTGCATGGAACACTGTGTGCTCAAACGGGCTCCTCGCGCGGAAAACTCCATCAACAAGCCACCTCTCAGGCCTAAATTCCGCGCAATCTTTCCCCCAGATCTTCTTGCTCCTCCCCATCGCCATCGGGCTGTACATCACCATCCACCCCTTCTTCACCGCCGTCCCATCGGGCAACGTATCGTTTGCTTGGCACTCTCGTGCCACCAGGGGCACCGGCGGATACAGCCTCATGGACTCTGAGATCGCCGCACGCAGGTAGTTCATCTGTCGAAGAGAGTCCAGTGTGAAGAACTTCGCCTCATCACTACTTCCTTGGCTCTTTCTGACCGATCTCACCTCTTCTAGAATCTTGCAGAGAATGACTCTTCCAGAGGAAGAGGATAGTACTAGCCAAAAAAACCAGGTGAGTGCGGATGGCGTCGTGTCACGGCCTGCCAGCATGAGATTAACGAGCAATTCACCAACAAACTTATCCGACTGCCTCGCATCTCTCGCGAATTTGCTCAGAAACCCTCCTCTCTTCTCCGTGCTCTCCACGCTGATTCCTTTTGATCGGATGAAACTTTCGGCGAGAAATTCGTTGATGACTGCCATGGATTCCCTCAGTCTCCTTTCCGATCTGATGTTGAGCAGCTTCTTCAACTTCCAGAGAAAAGAGAAAGGAAGCTTCGATCTCTCCAGACTGATGTTAGCAGCCTCATCGAATGCACCGTAAAGGCGCTCGCCGATCTCGTTCTTTCTCGAGAGACAATCGGGATCATAGTCAATTGCGATGGTGCTGATGTTATCGAAAGCAAACCTCTCGAAAACATCCTGCAGGTCTAAAACTTCCGCTCTCATACTAGCTGCCTTCAGCAACGGGAGAAGTCTTTCTTGGATCCCGTGCCCCACTTTCTCGAGCACGAAGGTGCGCAGCGATCCCGTGCTGAATTCGTAGCTGGCCATCTTGCGCTGCAGCTTCCACTGCTCGCCGTTGGAGTTGAGGATCCCGTCGCCGAGAAATTCGTGGAAGGCCGAGGTGACGAAATTGGATCTCGGGTAGTTGTAGAAGTGAGATTTAGCGGTGTGTTCGACATTGGAAGGGTCGGCGGTGAACACGATAGGGGCGACGGTGACGGTGCTCGTCGGGCTCGCGAGGAGGAGCTCGGCGGCCCAGTCGACGGTCCGATGGCTGTTCTTGATGATCTGAGAAAGGCTTCGAATGAGTGGGAGGATGTTGAAGAAGTAAAAGGCAGTGAACACGAAAGTGGCGAAAAGGATGAGAGAAAGTAAAAGAGAGGAGAAATCCATTGCTACGAAGAGAAACAAAAAATGGAGCTTTCTTAGTTTGTGGCCTGAATACAAGTTGAATAAAAAAAATAAAGTTTGAGGAGTACATTTAATTAACACCACTTGAAAATCCTATTCTTTAGTACACACGTGACACACGCTACAAATACTATAATAATTTAGAAAAAGGGTGAAGGATCAGGAACATGAAGTGTTGACGGGAGAAAGGAGAAGAGAATAAGAAACTGTTGTAAAATTCTGAGAAATATAATATCAAAATAGAGAATTCTAGAGACAGAATAAAAGTAGAAATTCTTATTGATTTCTGAAGTGTGTATTGAAATGAATCAGGAGGGGCCTATTTATAGGAAAACTTTGGGGTACTATGCAGTCACTATGCACGCTTGTGTCATCGCTTACATCAGCGCATAGTAAACTTATTAATGGTGCATAGTAAAGGTAGGCAGTCACGTTTCATAACACTTCCCCTTAGCTGCCAACCATACATGATGTCTCACTAAAAACCTTATTAGGAAAACCCAGTGGGACAAAACCATAGCGAAGGGAAAAAGAGTACATCATCTCTGTATACGTGTTCTATACTGCCTCGTTAAAACCTTACCAGGAAAACCCTATGGACAAAACCATAGTAAGGAAAAAAGAGTGCAGCCACGTAAGCTCCCCCTCAAGTTGACATGAGTAGTTCTTCTTCATAAGTCTCGCATATGACGCATCCCAATATTATGAATAAGCTTTCTGAGAGTTGTAGTGGGAAGTGCCTTTGTAAAGAGATCTGCCACATTATCACTTGATCAGATATACTGAATATAATTTTTTATCATTTTCAAGCTCTTGGCTGAATGAGAAGAACTTTGGGGGTATATGTTTGGTACGATCGCTTTTGATGAATCCTTCCTTCATTTGAGCGACGCATGCAGCATTGTCTTCAAACAGTACTGTTGGATCTCTGTTGATGGTAATCCACAAGTTTCTTGGATGTGTTGAGCTGCAGACCTTAGCCATACACATTCTCGACTTGCTTCATGAAGTGCTATGACCTCAGCATGATTAGAAGAAGTGACAATAAGTGTCTGCTTTTGTGAACGCCAAGAGATCGCTGCACCTCCACATGTGAACACATATCCTGTTTGAGACCTGCCTTTATGTGGATCTGATAAATAACATGCATCTGCATAACCAGTTATTTCTTATTTTGATCTTCTAGAATAAAACAAACCAAAATTAGTTGTTCCTCGAAGATAACGAAATATATGCTTAATACCATTCCATTGTCTCCGTGTAAGAGATGAACTAAATCTTGCTAATAAATTAGTAGCAAATGCTAAATCTGGTCGGGTACAATAGCTAGATACATAAGAGCTCCAATTACACTTAGGTATGGTACTTCAGGACTAAGAATCTCTTCATTATCTTCGCGAGGGCGAAATGGATTCTTTTTCACATTCAATGATCTAACAACCATTGGAGTGCTTAAAGGATTTGCTTTATCCATGTTAAATCGTTCAAGACCTTTTCAATATAATTTGATTGATGCAAAAGTATTCCACTTTGAAAGTGCTCAATCTGTAAACCAATACAATATTTGGTTTTCCCAAGGTCTTTCATTTCAAATTCATTCTTAAATATATCATTGCTTCAGGACTTCTTTATGAGTCCCAATGATATTTAAATCATCAACATATACAGCAATGATAATGAATTCGGATGATGTTTTCTTTATAAAAACACATGGGCACATAGGATTATTCACATATCCTTCTTTTAACAAATAATCGCTTAAGCGATTATATCACATGCGCCCTGATTGCTTTAATCCATATAACGATCTTTGCAATTTGATCGAATATAATTCTTTGGGTTTAAACTTAATGCTTCAGGCATCTTAAATCCTTCAGGGATTTCATATAAATATCGCTATCAAGCGACCCATATAAATAAGCTGTAACAACATCCATAAGACGCATTTCTAAATTTTTAGAAACTGCTAGGCTGATTAAATATCTAAACGTAATTGCATCCATTACTGGAGAATACGTTTCTTCATAATCAATTCCAAGTCTCTGCGAAAAACTTGAGCAACAAGTCGAGCTTTATACCTCACAATCTCGTTTTTCTCGTTGCGTTTTCGCACAAAGATCCATTTGTATCCTACGGTCTCACGGCTTCAGGCGTGAGAATAATAGGTCCAAATACTTTACGCTTATTAAGCGAATTCAATTCAGCCTGTATAGCGTCTTCCATTTTGTCCAATCATGCCTATCTTGACATTCAGTGACGGATCTTGGTTCAGGATCCTCACTTCCGTTAACAATATCACATGCTACGGAATAGGAAAATATTTCATCCATATTTTTCATCTCATTGCAATTCCATAATCCTCTGTATTGACATAATCAATAGAGATCTCATGATTTTCTATATCTTCAGGATTTTCCATCTCTTGATTTGTCTTATTTTGTGTTCTTCTGGAACACATTCTTGTACATTGGGCTTATTTGTGTTTCTTCTGAAAACACATTCTTGCACATTGGGGTCATCATGCTTATCATCTCTTTTTCTTTTTCGAGGATTTTTATCTTTGAAACTGATTGTTCTACACGCTTCAGGCGTGTCTTAGACTCATTAGTGACTTTATTCTCAAATTGTTCTTTTGGGATTTCAATCCAAGCAGGAGCATTTACAGCTGGTATAAATGATTTAGTCACTCTTTTCGTATCGGTGAACTCATCTGGTAATTGATTTGCTATTTCTTGTAAATGCATAATCTTTTGCACCTCTGACTCACCTTGTTTCGTGTGAGGATCAAAATGCAATAGAGATTGTTCACTCCATGTAATCTCCTTCTCTAGCTGTTTCTTTTCTCCCCTAATGCTGGGAAAATTGCCACATTGAAGTGGCAACCGGCAAACCGAGCCGGAAAAACATAACCGATTTTAGGCTCAAGATATCTTATAATAGAAGGAGATCCATAACCGACATATATTCCCAGTCTTCTTTGAGGACCGATCTTTGTATGTTGTGGTGAAGCAATCGGTACATAAACCGCACAACCAAAAATTCTAAGATGGGAAATATTTGGTTCTTGACCAAATGCAAATTGCAGATGGGAGTATTCATGATATGCACTTGGTCTGATGCGAATTAATGATGCAGCATGTAAAACTGTGTAATACCCCGTTCCCGGAATACGTACTTAGTTGCGTATTCAGATTTTCGATCGTATTTTTTCGATTTGTTTCCTGTATTTATTCTGTATTATGAATTCCTTATATGATTGTTTTGCCTTGGATTTGGATCGGTGAACTCGGAGTCAGCCTTAGTCTGAGCCGGGGGCTCGATCTCAGAGTTTTACTTGTTTTAGACATTCTGGTTATCCGATTCGACCGATTTCAGTTTTAAACATCGTTTTCCAATATATTAGATTTTCTGTGATTTTCTGGATTTTTCTTGGATTAAATTGAATATCTTCAAAACCGGTGTCGGCCAGTGCCGCTGACCGATTCCCGGATTTTTAATTCTCAAACTGTTTGGAATTTCATGATGGTCCTTTAGGCATTATTCCTTAGAATCCTATTTTCTACTTACATTCTTTTTCTGAGGATTTACGATTTATGAAAATTCCATCGGAGTCGGTAGGTAACTGATTCCGGGATTTTAGTTTTAAAACTATAAAGTATTTCTTTAAAAGGATTTCACTATGAGTCTTCATATATTATTATTGATTTTTGGGTAAATTTGCGAGTCGTTCCGAGATACTTGAATTTCGGACGATTCCGGTATTTCCCAAATTGTTTTCCGTATTCTTGACTTGGACCCGGGTATCTGTATTTTCAACAATTTCAATTGAGTTCAAGAGAAAATATCTTCTCCTTTATATTTCCTTCCTTTTTCCTTTTCCTTATTTCTTTCCTTCTTCCACAAGCCACAAGAATTCCTCTTTTCCAATTTTCCAATTTTCCAAAATCCCACTTTCTCCAAAATTCCACACACTTCCACCTCTCTTTCTCTCTCTTCCATGGCCGGCCAAGTGCCATAGTAGGGACACTCCCCCCTCTCTTGGCAAGCCATGATTGGCCAAGAGATCACCTCACTCCCTCATTTGCACAAAGCCCCTCTCATCTACATAATTTACACCTCCTTCACAAAATCAAATCCCTATTTAAACTTCCCTTTACATTTCTACTTCCTTTTTTCACTCTCTTCACCATCTAACCTTCACCAAGAACCCTAATCCCCACCATCTTCTTCAACTCCACCACCACCAACCTCAAGGGCATCATCTAGGTCATCATCTCCACCTCAAGCATCAACAAGATCTTCATCTTCAACCTCAATCAAGCTACTTCCTTGGATTGGGGATCATCTCTCTCTTCGTCGGATTTATCACCTTGGATCAAGCTTCACATAACCAATCCAAGTGAGTATTTTTACTCACCAAGACCATCAGATTCCTAGTATACTTGTATTTACAATTCTTGTACATTTACATCTTCAAAATCACATTTTTAGACTATCAAGTACAACCACCAGATTCAGTTCTGTACACTGTGTTCGACCAGGATTAGTCGACTTGACCTAGGACCTAGTCGACTAGAAACCCTTAGCTGAAATGTAGCCTTTTCTGACTTCACAGTTTTAGTCGACTAGTCCCTTTTACCAGTCGACTAGATATCCTGTTAGTCGACTACTAGAATTCCCGTAGTCGACTCCTGAAATAAGCTCAACTCTCTGTATCTCAAACTTAGTCGACTTAAGTATCTATTAGTCGACTTGTAGTCCCTGTTAGTCGACTACCCTTTTTACCTAGTCGACTAATCCTTCCTGAAACAGAAACCCAAACTCTCTGGAACACATTATTAGTCGACCACCCTATTTTCCTAGTCGACTAACCCTTCTATTAGTCGACTACTATTCCAACCTAGTCGACTAACTTGTGGCTGTCTGGTATTGTGATTTCCTTCTTGACTATGTATCTCACCCTTGATACATGTACTATATATATTATTCCTACTTATACTTCATAGCTTGTACTTTATGATCCATTAATTGGTGTACATCATCTCCTGTCACTTCATATTCCAGGTTTATGTATTGCCATGCAACTGCTTGTTTCATTCTTATACTGGTACCTTGCTGTGATATTATTGCTTCTTTATTTTATACCATGCGTGGCAGACCCTTCGAGGTCGTTGAACTCTTCGTTGCTTCTATGTTTCCTCTTGCCTTGTCATAATTCGGACCTGTCAGTTACCCGTTTCCTTTTAACACATGTATATCACCTGTCATGCCACTACTTTGCTAGGCCCTATTGTTATGTTATGACTGACCCGGCTTATTATCAATCTATTGTTATGTTTATTGCTTGTGATATATCACCACCTTGTCATGCTATCTTTTAAACCAAGCATGATACACCTGACTTTGTAATTATTATGTTTACGGGAATCCTGTCTTGTTTTATGGAACTAAGTGCCACACCATACTCGGTGGGGGCCACCTCTAGAATCCACCCCCTCAGAACAAAGTGCCACATGGAACAAAGTGCCACACCTCACGGTGGGGGCACCTCTTGAATCTGTGGGGCCACCTCTTGAATCTGTAGGGCTATTACTGTTATGACTGTTTATTCCCGTAACCTGATAATCTTAATAAGCTACAACTTTTATGGGTATGGGAGGAAGTGATGGATGCCGGAATGATATCTTGCTTATAGTATGGGAATATGATATATTGGCGGTACTGTTAGTGGGACTTTGGGCCCACAGATTACTGTTAGGGGGACTTTGGCCTCCAAAACTGGTCCCAGGTGTATGGAACTACTATAAGAAGCTATATCAGTTCTCCATCAGCTTCCGATAACAACCCTCGACTTTCTTATATATGGATGTATGTGGGTTGGGATCGATACCGAGACACATACCTAGATATATGGGTTAGACGAGTCATAATAATAATTGATAACCGTTATGGATCTTATTATGATTCTTGATATTCCAGTCATGATTCCAGTTATGTTTCCAGTTGTGATACTTATTATGATTCCCGTTATTCCAGTTATGTTTCTAGTTATGATTCTTAGTATTCTTGTTATATGTTTCCTGTTTGACTTTCATGTGATTTGCAACTCTGATTCTATATGCTTGGGATTTCTGTGGCATGAGACAAAGGTATATATATGAGGGTTTCCTTGTTTGGATTACCCCCTCGATGTATTAGTCTCATGGGACCGTGACTTAAGCATATACAATCACTTTTGCCTGTAATCAGCTTTACCTTGCATTTCCTGTTTCATGATTATGCTATACCTGTTTCTTGTATACCACTCTTGTGTTCTAACCCTATTCTTATCTCTTTGCCACTTGGCACATAGCCTGTTCATTGTTGGGAGGTCCTGACTCCCTTGGATTTGTATGTTCAGGTTGAAGCTTGGATCGAAGTGGAGCTGTCCACAGTAGATCGAGCTTTCTATAGTGAGCAGGCAGACTAGCTCTACTTCCTTCGTGCCAGGCTCCTCTTTTGACTCACGGATCATCATCCTACTCGTGAGCTTTTTTGGTATCTTATTGTATATTTTACTTTTGGACTTGGTTGTGATAAGACATATGTAATATGTATGTTTATCATACACTGTGATGACTCGTATATGTACCTTTTATGTTGGCATGTGTATGTATACCACGCTTTGTGTTGTACTCTGATCCCTTGCTTGTACTTTTATGCTTAGCGTATATACTTGGGGGCACTTTCTGACCTACGTATATACGTTGCAGTGACGTCCCCGTATCCGTGGAATCGGGGCGTTACAAACTGCATGACCCCATACAGAAAAGGAAGTTTTGTTCTCATTATTAATGGTCTAGCAATAAGCTGGAGGCGCTTAATTAGTAACTCAGCCAAACATTTTGTGTATGTACATGGGCAACAGTATGTTCAACAACTATTCCAATTGACATACAATAATCATTAAAAGCCTGAGACGTAAACTCACCAGCACTATCAAGTCTAACTTTCTTAATTGTATAATCAGGAAATTGTGCTCGTAATCTAATTATCTGAGCAAGAAATCTCGCAAATGCCACATTGCGAGTTGACAATAAACAAACGTATGACCATCTACTAGAGGCATCTATCAATACCATAAAATACCGAAATGGCCCACACAGTGGTGTATAGGCCCACATATATCACCTTAGATACGTTCAAGAAATGTAGGTGATTTTGTTTTTATTTTGGCTGGTGATGGTCTCATGATTAATTTTTTCTAGAGAACAAGCCTCATATGGAATTTTAACTAATTTGAAGGATCTTCTGGCCCTTTAATGTATGCCCATGTGAATTCTCATAATTCTTCGCATCATCATTGAACCAGGATGACCTAAACGATCATGCCACAGAGTTAATATTTCTGTATCTTCTTTAACTACCATATGTGACTCTATCACATTTATATATGTATAATGCAATCCTGAGGAAAGCTTTAGTAGTTTTTTCTAATATGCACTTCTTTCCTGATACATAAGTAGTAAGATACATATACTTCATATTTTCTTCAGTTGCAGACTGAGTATCATATCCATGAAGATATATATCAATAAAACTCAACAAATTTCTTTTGGATTTTGGTGAAAACAAGCATCTTTTATGAAAAACTTTGTTCCATTTGACAATATAAAGCTGGCTTTACCAGTCCCTTCAATCAAGTCTACATGACCTGATATTGTATTGATATTGCATTTGTTGATTTTAAATCAGAGAAGTACCTTTTATATTTGAGAATAGTATGTGTTGTACTACTATCCGGTATGCAAATCTCTCCAGTTTTGATCTTGACTTCATCATTAGAATAATCCACATCAAGCTTCATGTAAAATAAATAATTTGGTGAGAATAAAATTTGAAACATATTATTATAAGTGAATATTTCATTCAAAAATAAATTGAAAATTACAAATAACAAAATATGATAATACAATCATATGTCTAATTATCACCAGTGTCATGATGAGTTGGAAGATCAACAAAATCATCAGTAAAATCTGAAGCATCAAGATGAGTTGAATCATCCATAGGATCATCATGTTCAGTGAAATTCACTTCTTTCTCTTTTCCTTTCAAGGATGCCTTGTGAAGCTTACAAAGGTGCTCCGACGTTCGGCACACTCGAGACCAGTGTCCTTTGGAGCCACTTTTATAAACAGAAATCTTCAGAATTTCGAAGAGAACTTTCACGAACATATTTTTCTCTTATCATGTCTTTCTACATGATGCTTCTTGTGGATCGCGTTATGCTGTGAAGGGTTGTAAAAGCCACTTCGACCGCGTCCACGGCCACGGCCACTGTAACACCCCGTTCCTAGAGTACGTACGTATATACGTATTCTGATTTTTCTAACATATTTCTTTGATTTATCCTGTATTCGTTTTTGTTTTATGATTATTAGTGTGATCGTTTTGTGTTAGATTTAGATTCGTGGACACGGAGTCAGCTCTAGTCTGAATCGGGGGCCCGAACCTAGTGCTTCGCTCGATTTGGCCTTTCTGCTAATCCGATTTGACCGATTTAGTTTTAAACATTGTTTTCCAATATTTTGGATTTTTCATGATTTTCTGAAATTTTTCAGAATTATTTGCAAAATCTCCAAAACCGGTGTCGGTCGGTATCACTGACTGATTCCAGGATTTTTAGTTTTCAAATGGGATTGAATTTTCAAAAACGGCTTTCAGTTTACTTCTTAGAATATCATTTTCTATCTAAATTCATTTTTCGAGATTTTTCAGAATTTATCGAAAATCCACCGGTTTTGGTGTCGACCGGTACCGCCGGAAGATTCTAAGATTTTTAATTTGAAAACTACATCGAATTTCTCAAATCCGATTTCATCGTGTATCTTAGAATAATATTTTCTATTTTTAAGAATTTTTCGGTACGTTTCTGAAACAGTCAAATTTCGCCTTATTTAAATAAAATATTTTTACCGGCGAATTCTTTTCTAGCCTTTTCTTCCTCTACTCTCCTACTTTTTGCTACCAAAAATTTTAACAAATATAATAGATAATAATAAAATTTTTTAAATATTTTATTTCCTTTTTCTTACATTTTTTTAATTTACTTTCTTTTATTTCTTTTTTCATTTATTATCATTAATTCTTTTTTCCCTAATTACTGGCTTTATCCACGACCATCGCCGCCCGACAGCCGTGGCTCGCGCAGCCCTACCACCATCCCCCTAAGCCATCAAATCTCTCCCCTTCATCCTCTATTAAATCACCACATCCTCATTCACTTGAAGGAATTCAAAAAAAAATCCAAAAAAAATAAAGAGAAACCCACTTCATCTTCAACCTCCAACTCACGCATCCTCACGCACGGCCGCCTCCACCATCACCAACGCCGCCTCCGGCGCCACCCTAGCCGCCGCCACCGCATCCCCCACCACCCCACAACTCTCCACCAACATCAACAACCCCAAATTCCTCCTCATCCTCCTCAATTTCTCCCAAAAACCCATCCTCATCCATCTTCAATTTCTCCAATTTCTCCCCCACCACCCCCAATTCCACCACTCCAACTACTCCATCACCACCTCCTCCACCTCCTCTATCTCCCCACAACTTCCAATCACCACCACAACCACCACCACCACCATCTTCCACCTCCATCAAAATCACCACCACCACAACAACAACAACAACAACCAAACCCACCTCCACCTTCCTCCTCCCCACCCGCGCACGCGCGCCGCCGCCGCCGCCGCCGCCGCCGCCGCCGCCGCGCCGGCCGGCCACCGCCGGCGGTGGGGGGCCGAACCCCCCTCCTTCTTTCTTTTTCTTTCTTTCTTTTTTTTTTCTTTCTTTCAATTCTCTCTCTCTCTCTTTCATCCCTAAATAAAACAAACTCTCTCATTCCAAAAATACCCCCACCCTCTTTCTAAAATACTTCCCTCTATTTACATCAATACCCATCTCCTTTAAATCCCAATTTTATTCCAAATACACCATATTTTCTCTCTTTTTCCTACAATCTTCTCTCTCCTCTCTCATTCACTCTCTAATAATTTTTATAAATATTTATAAATATATATTATTACGGGCTAGTGGATTCTCGTGCGGGTCGCCGATTTTCGGACTTTAACCGTATTTTCGTCCCAGTTTCAGGCGAGTGCTTACTATTACTTTAAAAATAATTACCCTAGTATTTATATCATGATATTGACTTGTGGACATTTTAAAATGCATAATACGGGCCCTGCTAATTTTAGTACATAATTGTCATACCATATTTTAATTTCGATAATTGTTCCGATAATTATCATGCTATATTTAATTCCAATAATTGTCATGCTATATTCCGATAATTGTTATATTTAATTCCGATAATTAGCATGCTATATTTAAATCCAATATTTCCATACCATAATTAATTTCGATAATTGCTACATTTAATTCCGATAATTGCCATGTTATATTTAATTCCAACAATTGTCATACTATATTTAATTTCAATAATTATCATATTTAATTCTGATAATTGTCATGCTATATTTAATTCTAATAATTACCCTGCTATATTAATTCCGATAATTTTCACGCTATATTTGACATCGGTATTTATCATGCTATAGTTGACACCGATATTTGCCATGCTACACTTGACCCGTGACATCTGACACCAGCACTCAGTATTTACACCGGCACTTGGCATGTTACACTTGATACATGATATATGACACCGGTACTAGCCATGCTATATTTGATATATGATACTTGAGACCAGTACTTGCCATGTTATATTTGACATATGACACCGGATATTGGTACTTGCCATGCTATATTTGACACATGATATGTTACACCGTTATTTGACATGCTATACTTGCCACCTGATATATAACACCGGTACTTGTCATGATATACATGACACCTGGCACCTGTATTACCTGGCATATTCATGATTATTATGTGACCAGACATCTGGCACTCCTGTATCTCCTGTACTCCTGTATCTCCTGAGCTCCTGTACTCCTAAACCCCTGAAAAAGGGTGACTCCTGATATTATACTCCTGATATTATACTCCTGTTAACTCCTGTAGTTGGATAATCATGATTATACTGTATGCACTTGTGGACATTATCTTTGGCAACATATATAATAAATACTCAACTTTCACTGGGTGGGGGGAAATTGATGGAAACCGGTATGATGTCATATTTATAATGTGATATTTCTGAAGTGTCGTGTGGGGCGCGTAATGATAAGTCCCCGAAGCAGTAGCCTGAATCTGAAGTGTCGTGTGGGGCGCGTAATGATAAGTCCCCGGAAGCAGTAGCCTGTACTCCTGAGCATAGTCCCTAGCTGAGATGGGACCCACTATAAATATGAGCCATCAGATTTATTAGTTTCCAATAATAACTCGTCTTATTCATAAGTGGATGTATGTGTGCCGGTTAGCACATACAAAAGCATATGAATCGGATGAATAACATAAACAACCAAACAGTAGTAGTGTTAGGAACGTGTGATATTTGGTCTCTCCTTTGTTCGGGTTCTGATACTCACATATCAGACCCGGGTAAGTTCTACAGAGTGCGAACTCTAGTATGGACTATCAGTGATGTGAGACACTGGTAGGGAGGCGATTAAAATATCAGATGGTACTGACTATTATTACTGGATTAATTAAAATGCTATACTTTTATATTCTCCAGTTTCAGTATTATGTTCTGGGTCGACACCCTGCATTATGACATGATATATGTGGTACAAGGATTATTACTGACACACCTTAGTTCTGTTACTCTGAGGGCAACTCAAGTTGTATAAATTCAGATGATGGTGACATCGGATATGTGGTATATAGATAAGGGTTTCCTTATTTGGATTATCCCCTTGACGTATCACTCCATGAATCCATTATCCGAGCTTATACAACTAGAATTGTCCATACTTATATTTATCGCGTATTTATCACATTTGCCATATTTTATATCGCATGATTATGTGCACCTATGCTCTCTATACCATTTCCATGCATGTTTTCTGATTCAGATTTACTGATATACATGTATTTACTTGATCTCGGATTTACTGTCATTTTCATTATAATACTTGTCATTTCCTGTACCTGCATGCCTGGACCACATCACTTGATCATGTACACGTGTGCCTGTTATGCACGCCATCTGGCTTCATTCTTTGTACTCGCTGGGGTTGCTAACAACCCTGGATTCTCATGTCCAGATCATGGAGTCTGGACCATAGCCTTGCTGTACCTGATCAGAGTGCGCAGCGGGAGCGTGGGTTAGCAGTTACCTATCTGGACCCTCTTCCTTCCCGCCTTTTCTTGATTGGCTCGCGAGATTTTCATCTTGCCACTCGTGAGTACTTTCCAGTATTTCATATTGTACGTCCTACTTTTGTGCTTCTCAGTGATCATATATTCTTCAGATTATTATATCATGCCTTGTGATAACTGTATTGTTGTTATTATTGCTGGATTGTATATTACCACTGTGCTTCCGCACTCTAATTCCTGCCTGTATTGATGCTTAGCGTATGTACGTTAGGGTATTTCCGACCTTCGTATATATACGTCGCAGTAACGTCTCCGTACCCTCCGGATCGGGGCGTTACATGGTGGTATCAGAGCCTAGGCTCTCACATCCTCGGTACAATGCATGAGTCGTGGTTATACAATCCAACTGCAAGTACAAAGTTATCTATTCCCTCTTGATCGTCCTTTCCTTGATTCTTGAAATTTCTTCCATCCTTTTCCATTTCCAATCATTTCATTCTTATACCAACTCAAGATATGAATAAACTAGTAGGGTAGCAGCAAGACAGATGTGGTTCACTATCATTATGTTCTGGTATTCTTAACTCTGGTGCATCACCTGGTCTTATATTGGATGGTTCTTCGCCTCGCATCCTATTCTAGTGTATGTGGATACATCACGGGGAAATCAGCACAGCAAGTGGGATAGTCATCACTTATATAATCAGACAGACCGTATCATTACATGAGGAACATCGTATGGAACAGTATTTCAGATTTAGGGCTTCTACCAGACAGAGTTATGGAGACAGCATTCGGGACTCGTTTCGATTATTGCGATTCTTGATCGTGTTCTCAGAGCCACCAGCTTCTAGCAGTTTTTATGGATTTGATGGACTACGGACCCCGCTAGCCTCGCCAAGCGAGGGTTGTGTTCTAGTCACCTATGGACCTAACCAGGTGTGGGCTTCGCTGCACTCTGGTGCTTAGCATTTAGCGTTGTGTTACGCGCTGGCTTCGCTGCGTGAGCTCCGCCAAGTGCGAGCCTCGTATAGCGTTAGCTCCGCTACACCCTAATGCTTAACGCCTGAGATGTTTACGCGATGGTCTTACCTAGGCTTGGTTCCGTCCATGGCTGGTCCCTTCAGTGCTTTGCACTCTAGCCGTTCCTCGGAACTTCTTCTGCCTTGTATGTTTTCATGGATCCGATGTACAGGATTTTCTCGCTGTATCTGAGCTATTGCCGTGATCCGTATGAACGATCCATTCGCCAACCTTGCAGAGATTGAGTATTCTTTAATTTTCTTGTGTAGTCGGGTTGTCATTCAGAAGTCAGTATTCAGAATTCTTTATGGTTATTCTATATTCTCGGTTATGCCTTTCAGAGATTGCAATGCCCAGTATTCAGGAGTTCTTAATTATTGGTCTTCTTGATTCATGCTCAGTATTATCCGAGTTTTCTTTATCTTCGGTATTCTGGAGAAAGAGTGTGTATGCAGTATCAGTAATTCTACTATAGATTCCTTGTCAAGGACAGCTTCATGCCATGCGGGACTTTATATTATATTATGGATTTCTAGAGATTCTATATTATGGATTTCAGCACTATGGATTTTTATGGGTTTATCAGCTTTGCTTCGCAGTCCGAAAGAGCAGACGTCAGGTCAGTATTATTATGACACCGTCAGAGGATATATATATGGCAGTAGTGCAGAGATGTCTCAGTCTTGGGTTTATCATTCAGCCAATTTGTGGGAATTATCCTCAGTTACTCATATCTTGATTGGTATAAATCCTCATTCCTATTCCTTCTGTGTTCATCTTCCCCTTATCGAAATTTCGAGGACGAAATTTTTGTAAGGTGGATGGAATGTAACACCCCGTTCCTAGAGTACGTACGTATATACGTATTCTGATTTTTCTAACATATTTCTTTGATTTATCCTGTATTCGTTTTTGTTTTATGATTATTAGTGTGATCGTTTTGTGTTAGATTTGGATTCGTGGACACGGAGTCAGCTCTAGTCTGAATCGGGGGCCCGAACCTAGTGCTTCGCTCGATTTGGCCTTTCTGCTAATCCGATTTGACCGATTTTAGTTTTAAACATTGTTTTCCAATATTTTGAATTTTTCATGATTTTCTGAAATTTTTCAGAATTATTTGCAAAATCTCCAAAACCGGTGTCGGTCGGTATCACTGACTGATTCCAGGATTTTTAGTTTTCAAATGGGATTGAATTTTCAAAACGGCTTTCAGTTTACTTCTTAGAATATCATTTTCTATCTAATTCATTTTTCGAGATTTTTCAGAATTTATCGAAAATCCACCGGTTTTGGTGTCGACCGGTACCGCCGGAAGATTCTAGGATTTTTAATTTGAAAACTACATCGAATTTCTCAAATCCGATTTCACCGTGTATCTTAGAATAATATTTTCTATTTTTGAGAATTTTTCGGTACGTTTCTGAACAGTCAATTTTCGCCTTATTTAAATAATAATATTTTTACCGGCAAATTCTTTTCTGGCCTTTTCTTCCTCTACTCTCCTACTTTTTGCTACCAAAAATTTTAACAAATATAATAGATAATATAATTTTTTAAATATTTTATTTCCTTTTTCTTACATTTTTTTAATTTACTTTCTTTATTTCTTTTTTCATTTATTATCATTAATTCTTTTTCCCCTAATTACTGGCTTTATCCACGACCATCGCCGCCCGACAGCCGTGGCTCGCGCAGCCCTACCACCATCCCCCTAAGCCATCAAATCTCTCCCCTTCATCCTCTATTAAATCACCACATCCTCATTCACTTGAAGGGAATTCAAAAAAAAATCCAAAAAAAAAAAAGAGAAACCCACTTCATCTTCAACCTCCAACTCACGCATCCTCACGCACGCCGCCTCCACCATCACCAACGCCGCCTCCGGCGCCACCCTAGCCGCCGCCACCGGCATCCCCCACCACCCCACAACTCTCCACCAACATCAACAACCCCAAATTCCTCCTCATCCTCCTCAATTTCTCCCAAAAACCCATCCTCATCCATCTTCAATTTCTCCAAATTCTCCCCCACCACCCCAATTCCAACACTCCAACTACTCCATCACCACCTCCTCCACCTCCTCTATCTCCCCACAACTTCCAATCACCACCACAACCACCACAACCACCACCACCACCATCTTCCACCTCCATCAAAATCACCACCACCACAACAACAACAACAACAACCAAACCCACCTCCACCTTCCTCCTCCCCACCCGCGCACGCGCGCCGCCCCGCCGCCGCCCGCCGCCGCCGCCGCCGCCGCCGCGCCGGCCGGCCACCGCCGGCGGTGGGGGGCCGAACCCCCCTCCTTCTTTCTTTTTCTTTCTTTCTTTTTTTTTTTCTTTCTTTCAATTCTCTCTCTCTTTCATCCCTAAATAAAACAAACTCTCTCATTCCAAAAATACCCCCACCCTCTTTCTAAAAATACTTCCCTCTATTTACATCAATACCCCTCTCCTTTAAATCCCAATTTTATTCCAAATACACCATATTTTCTCTCTTTTTCCTACAATCTTCTCTCTCCTCTCTCATTCACTCTCTAATAATTTTTATAAATATTTATAAATATATATTATTACGGGCTAGTGGATTCTCGTGCGGGTCGCCGATTTTCAGACTTTAACCGGTATTTTCGTCCCAGTTTCAGGCGAGTGCTTACTATTACTTTAAAAATAATTACCCTAGTATTTTATATCATGATATTGACTTGTGGACATTTTAAAATGCCTAATACGGGCCCTGATAATTTTAGTACATAATTGTCATACCATATTTAATTTCGATAATTGTTCCGATAATTATCATGCTATATTTAATTCCAATAATTGTCATGCTATATTCCGATAATTGTTATATTTAATTCCGATAATTAGCATGCTATATTTAAATCCAATAATTTCCATACCATAATTAATTTCGATAATTGCTACATTTAATTCCGATAATTGCCATGTTATATTTAATTCCAACAATTGTCATACTATATTTAATTTCAATAATTATCATATTTAATTCTGATAATTGTCATGCTATATTTAATTCTAATAATTACCCTGCTATATTAATTCCGATAATTTTCACGCTATATTTGACATCGGTATTTATCATGCTATAGTTGACACCGATATTTGCCATGCTACACTTGACCCTTGACATCTGACACCAGCACTCAGTATTTACACCGGCACTTGGCATGTTACACTTGATACATGATATATGACACCGGTACTAGCCATGCTATATTTGATATATGATACTTGAGACCAGTACTTGCCATGTTATATTTGACATATGACACCGGATATTGGTACTTGCCATGCTATATTTGACACATGATATGTTACACCGTTATTTGACATGCTATACTTGCCACCTGATATATAACACCGGTACTTGTCATGATATACATGACACCTGGCACCTGTATTACCTGGCATATTCATGATTATTATGTGACCAGACATCTGGCACTCCTGTATCTCCTGTACTCCTGTATCTCCTGAGCTCCTGTACTCCTAAACCCCTGAAAAAGGGTGACTCCTGATATTATACTCCTGATATTATACTCCTGTTAACTCCTGTAGTTGGATAATCATGATTATACTGTATGCACTTGTGGACATTATCTTTGGGCAACATATATAATAAAATACTCAACTTTCACTGGGTGGGGGAACTGATGGAACCGGTATGATGTCATATTTATAATGGTGATATTTCTGAAGTGTCGTGTGGGGCGCGTAATGATAAGTCCCCGGAAGCAGTAGCCTGAATCTGAAGTGTCGTGTGGGGCGCGTAATGATAAGTCCCCGGAAGCAGTAGCCTGTACTCCTGAGCATAGTCCCTAGCTGAGATGGGACCCACTATAATATGAGCCATCAGATTTATTAGTTTCCAAATAATAACTCGTCTTATTCATAAGTGGATGTATGTGTGCCGGTTAGCACATACAAAGCATATGAATCGGATGAATAACATAAACAACCAAACAGTAGTAGTGTTAGGAACGTGTGATATTTGGTCTCTCCTTTGTTCGGGTTCTGATACTCACATATCAGACCCGGGTAAGTTCTACAGAGTGCGAACTCTAGTATGGACTATCAGTGATGTGAGACACTGGTAGGGAGGCGATTAAAATATCAGATGGTACTGACTATTATTACTGGATTAATTAAAATGCTATACTTTTATATTCTCCAGTTTCAGTATTATGTTCTGGGTCGACACCCTGCATTATGACATGATATATGTGGTACAAGGATTATTACTGACACACCTTAGTTCTGTTACTCTGAGGGCAACTCAAGTTGTATAAATTCAGATGATGGTGACATCGGATATGTGGTATATAGATAAGGGTTTCCTTTTTTGGATTATCCCCTTGACGTATCACTCCATGAATCCATTATCCGAGCTTATACACTAGAATTGTCCCTACTTATATTTATCGCGTATTTATCACATTTGCCATATTTTATCGCATGATTATGTGCACCTATGCTCTCTATACCATTTCCATGCATGTTTTCTGATTCAGATTTACTGATATACATGTATTTACTTGATCTCGGATTTACTGTCATTTTTATTATAATACTTGTCATTTCCTGTACCTGCATGCCTGGACCACATCACTTGATCATGTACACGTGTGCCTGTTATGCACGCCATCTGGCTTCATTCTTTGTACTCGCTGGGGTTGCTAACAACCCTGGATTCTCATGTCCAGATCATGGAGTCTGGACCATAGCCTTGCTGTACCTGATCAGAGTGCGCAGCGGGAGCGTGGGTTAGCAGTTACCTATCTGGACCCTCTTCCTTCCCGCCTTTTCTTGATTGGCTCGCGAGATTTTCATCTTGCCACTCGTGAGTACTTTCCAGTATTTCATATTGTACGTCCTGCTTTTGTGCTTCTCAGTGATCATATATTCTTCAGATTATTTATCATGCCTTGTGATAACTGTATTGTTTTATTATTGCTGGATTGTATATTATCACTGTGCTTCCGCACTCTAATTCCTGCCTGTATTGATGCTTAGCGTATGTACGTTAGGGTATTTCCGACCTTCGTATATACGTCGCAGTAACGTCTCCGTACCCTCCGGATCGGGGCGTTACAGCCACGACCACGTCCATGGCCACGACCATAATTATATCCTCGTTCATAATTTTTAGAAAATGCAGCATTTGCTTCTGGAAATGCTGCTGAACCAGTAGGACGGACTGATGATTTTTGATCAAAAGTTCATTATTTTTCTCTGCCACAAGAGATGAAATTAGTTCAGAATATTTCTTAAAACTACCACCTATATTGTTATTGCAGTGTTATATTAGATGCATGAAATGTGGAGTAAGTCTTCTCCAACATTTCTTCATCTGTGATATCTACCCCATAGAATTTCAATTGGGATACTATTCTGAACATTGCAGAGTTATAATCGCTAACTTTCTTAAAATCTTGAAAGCGCAAAGCATTCCATTCATCACGGGTGGCAGGAAGCACAACTTCCTTTTGATGATCAAATCTTTCTTTGAGATTTTTTCATAAGACACTTGGGTCTCTTACAGTGAGATATTCACATTTTAAACTTTCGTCAAGATGTCTGCGGATAAAGATCGTCGCCTTTGCCTTATCTTGCGACGACGTAGATTTATTTTTTTAATAATTTCAGTGAGACCCATTGACTCGAGATGCATCTCAATATCAATAACCCAAGACATATATTCCTTCCCGTGATATCAAGTGGAATAAACTCAAGCTTTGCAAAGTTTGACATGGTGATAACTACAACAAAATATAAAAATAATTAGAATCACAACATTTTATTTCTCAATAAAATAGAAAAACTTACATGTCAATCATAATAACTACAATTAAAAGAAGGAAGGTGAACATTAAAATTAAAAGGTACAGGTAAAATTCACTTGGATCCATATCTCCAAGAAAAACGATAGAAGTATTGATGATGACAGCAATAATAAACTTCAAAAATAGGCAAGCATCTTGCGAAAAACTCGAACACAAGCTTTTGGAGATGATGAAAAATTGAGAATGAAGAGAGATTGAGAAGTGAGATATGGTTTAGAAGTGATTTAGAATTCACCAATTTATAGGGTGAAACTAGCCGTTTTATAGCCGTTGGGGTTTTATAGCCGTTGGGGAGAGAGAAAAACAATTTAGATTTTATACAATTAAATATTATAATTAAGGAAATGATAAAATAAATGCATTGTACTACATATATTTATGAGATACAATATAGGCACGCCACTCTACTAGGTGGGGTTTTTGCAGACATAATTAATAAAACAATAATTATTGAAATAAATATTGTCACACCACGCTACTCGGTAAACCTTTCAGTGGTGTTTTATACAGATATAAATAACAGAATAATAAAATATACAATATTAGTAACTTGGGGTTTAATCCACACGAGCATCAAATTAGATGTTAGTAAAGATATCATAATCACATCACTTTACTATAAATAGGTGGCACAGCCTCCTTTCATTATAGTAGCGGTGTTATATGAACATAATTAATATAATAATCCAGTTTTTTGTAATCACATCACATTTCTATGAATAGGTGGCAGAGCCTCCTTTCATTATAGTAGTGGTGTATACGAATATTATAACTATAGTAACTTGCCAATTTTACCTTGAGATTGTACAGTAGAGGCTGAGACTTGTGATAGTACTTTTCCTTGAGCAATGAAAGTAGAGGCTCGTGACAAGTTTTACCTTAAGTTAATGGAGGCAGAGACTTGTGTGGTAGAACTTTTTCTCTGAGCTGTCGGAGGTAGAGGCTGGGGACAGAACTAGAGTGGTCATGCTGATAACGTGTTATAAAACTCCGAGAAATATAACACCAAAATAGAGAATTCTAGAGACAGAGTAGAAGTAGAAATTCTTATTGATTTCTGAAGTGTGTATTAAAATGAATCAGGAGGGACCTATTTATAGGAAAACTTTGGGGTACTATACAGTCACTATGCATGCTTGCGTCATCGCTTACATCAGCGCATAGTAAACTCATTAATGGTGCATAGTAAAGGTAGGCAGCCACGTTTCATAACAAAACTGTCATCTCTCCAATCTTGATGTAGAAAGACAACCTTACGGAGAACAAACAGAAAACTATAAATGTTTACAATTTAAGTTTACATTTAAAACTGTAAAATTTTATAATTTAAAAACACTATAACAACTTCCAGCCCATTTCATCACGGTTTGAATCATAACTTACATACATCGAAAAGCAGTAGTAATTTTGAAATTTAATCAAAAATATACAATTTTGCTTTTTGATCTTTTACGGCGATTAATAAACTTTCTGCCATGAAATATATGTTTACGACAGTTCTATAAGAACTGCCGTAAATCTCAAAATGCGGCGGCATTTTTGAAGTTTGATGAACTTTGTGGTTGGATCTTTCACAATGGTTTGTTAAAATAATTGTTGTGAAAATATGTTTTACGACGGTTCTGTAAGAACCACTGTAAAAACTCAAAAGGCGGTGGATTTTTGAAATTTGATGAATTTTGCGTTTTGATCTTTCACAGCAGTTTGTTAAAGAACCACCATGGAAGGCATTTTGAAATTGATTTTGATTAGCCAGATCGGTGATTCGCAACTCACCATTGTTGGACTCTTTGTGTTCTACTTTCAGATCATCTCTCTCCCCCCTCACCCTCATTCATCAATGAGTTTGATCCCCCCCAATCATGATCTCTCGACCCCCTCGTTCATCAAAATGAGTTCGATCACCAAGCGAGTTCATCAAGGTGATCTCTCTCTCTCCTTCGCCCTCACTCTGAGATTTGCAAAAATGACTTCTTAAAGAAATTTGGTGTGTGGACTCCGCTCCCGAGCCTTCGGGAAGACTTCTTAAAGAAATTTTAGTTTGTCGATCCGCGTAATGACTATACGTAGGGCGACAAATCGTTCAAGGCGAGCTCATCTCTCTTCTCCTGTTCACCAAGTGAGTTCACAAACTATTTGATGAATTTGAATTTTGGGCATGATTATGATATTTGTTTGATCTGATTTATATCTATCTGCAACTAGAAGAACCAGGAGATCGCTAGGCGGGATGGAAGAAGAGGACGAGGGGATCACGAGGTGGACGGAGGCGCCAACGGAAATGGATGAGGAGGACAGAAAGGATCACGTTAAAATTGTTTTTTTAAATAAGGCATTTTCATGACGGTTTAAAACCGCCGTTATTGCCTCCAAGCTTATAACGTTGCCTGGATGGACAACAGATTTTGAAATGTTGTTACTTTTTAACGGCGATTTTAAATTGTCGTTAAAGCTCATTTCTGTTGTAGTGAGATACAAGGCAATGAAATAGTATTTTCTAGAATTTTTGTGGTACAAAACTATAGAAAAGACGACTCCGAAGAGTCTTTGTGATATGACAGTATGCATAGCTTTGAATAACCTTGATGGTAGCTCCAACAGAGTACCAACTATAGAAGTGAATTTTGAGAAATTTGATTGAGCATAAAGTGATGATGCATTAAGCTATCATATCATTGACAATGTAGGGAGGATTTTGCAAGAGTTAGAGAACGGAATTTAACCAACGCAACTGCTTGATTGATTGACTAACAAAATTCTTTGGGACTTAAAGGTTATCACTCTATCTCAAGCAAGTGCTTGCAATTGATATCATCCAAGTTTGCCTTTTCTAAATTGATGATTAATCAAATGAATTCAACAAAGCGATGACTGTTGGCGACCGCCGGGGAGATAGTGGAGCAGAGAGCACCGAATGAGGATAGGCCGGCAGCTTCGCCACTGTTCACAACCATGGGCTGGGGGTGCTAAGTAGGCGCAAGGAGAGAGGAATGCCAGAGCTAGGCATCGGGCACCCATTGTCGTCGTTGCATGCTCAGCTGGGGTGCCGAAGACGATACTCATGGAAGGACACAGTGGTTCGAGAAGGTCGCTGCACTGGGGACAGAGCATGGTCCTCGCCATCACGAGCGCCAACGAGGGGTGACGGTCGATGAGCGTCTTAGGCGGCGATTTGCGCTTGCAAGCGAATGACGAATCAGAGGGGAACTAGAGGCAAGCGAAGGCCTTCCCCTCTTTTTTTTTTTTTTGGGTTGTGGGGGTGCGTGGGTGGGGTGGGGGGGGGGGGGTGGGTTGTCTCTTGATCATCACTCACTAGCAGACAATTGAACCAGAGACTCGCGGTGAGACTTGAAAGTCAATTAGGCAACCCTATAGTGGGGTAAATAGGGTTTCAAACTAATTGCAATAATAAATAAACCCAATTTGATTGGATGAACAAATCAAATGTAATGAACACAATGTCACAATAATAAGCAATAGCAATAGCCAAATAAGTAAAAAGAGAGAGATTGAGGGAGAGAGAGAGAAATTTGAGCCGACAAGCGATTTATAGTGATTCAGCACCAACTAGCCTACTCTGCAATCTAGAGACCTCTTCTCTAGGATTTTAACCAATCTCTTATTGGTTGCTTCCTTTCTGGGTAGAAGCTTAGACTTTTTTGCAATCGGTTTCCTTTTCAGGTAGAAGTTTAGACCTTTTCGGGTAGAAGTGTAGATCTTCACCATCCACATCCCATGTGATTGGATTTTTTCACCAACAATTAAATACAATAAGAGGATTGTTCTCTATTCAAATGTGAGAACCATTAATGCACAAATATCAATAATAAAATGAATATAGATGAGCCTCTGATGGCAAGAAGAATTACACAAATTAGCTTGGCACAATAAGATCTAGATATTTAATAATAGAAAAAAATATATATAAACTTCAATTTAGAATCTTGAAGGAGAACCCTTGAGGAGATTGAGATCAAGTATTAGACGTTTGAAAAACAAGTCTCAATTGCAACACCAACTGAATATCTTGATCACTCTTGAAAGAAATCTTAGCATCAAAGAGTG